>PISX010030918.1:0-18072 GCA_004024625.1 Mellivora capensis
GTTGAGGGTCCATATCTGGGCTCTCTACTCTGTTCCATTGGTCTATGTGTCTGTTTTGATGCCAGTACCATGCTGTCTTGGTGATCACAGCTTTGTAGTAAAGCTTGAAATCAGGTAATGAGATGCCACCAGTTTTATTTTTGTTTTTCAACATTTCCTTAGCGATTCGGGGTCTCTTCTAATTCCATACAAATTTTAGGATTATTTGCTCCAGCTCTTTGAAAAATACCAGTGGAATTTTGATGGGAATGGCATTAAAAGTATAGATTGCTCTAGGGATCATAAGAGTTTAACAAAATGATTTACAATGAGTGGGGTCTTGAGTCATGCTGTATTGTCTCAACCTCCAGAGGGCCTGGAGGCTGAAATCAGCCATATGGGCAGTTACTCATGAAACCCCAACAAAGAGTCTGTACCTCAGGCTCTGCTAGGCTTCCCTGGTTGGCAATATTCCATGTGTATTGTTATACAACTTTGCCAAGAAGAGTTAACACTGTCCATAACTGTGGACACAAAGACAGGACACCTGGAACCTCTGTGTTTGGAATGCTCCTGGATTCTGCCCTATGCATGTCTTCCCTTGGCTGATTTTAATCTGAGTCTTTTTCTTATAATAAACTAACTCTACATTGAAACTCTGTATTTATTTCCCTGTAATAAAACCATAACTGTGAGTAAAACCACTTTCATTGGCTCTGTGAGTTCTAACAAATCACTGAAACTGAAGGTGGTTTGTGGAATCCCTGAAATGGCAATTAGTGTCAAAAGTAAGGGCCATCTTTGCGGACTGTGTTCTTTCTAACTCTGCATTCCCTTTTCCCTGGTGTACAATTAATCTAGCTAATGGCCACATCTCTTTGAGGAAAAATGTGGATATATCTACTTTTTATTCTTACTCTGACATTACAGGCCATTTCATCAATGGGATTTACCATTCTCTTCAACCAAAGGTACTGGGTCTGAAAACTGGGTCAAGTCTGGAACCTTGGTGAAGAACTCTACTTTTCCCACTGAAGTAGTTAACATTATGCTTGTACTAACCTGCAGTTTGCTTGTCTGTTTATTTTATTATACAAGTCAAGCAATGCCCTTGTTCACTTTCCATATTCTTCACTCCTAGGAATAGTATAACATATTTGCCATTTCCAGAAATCCCTGAGGATCAATGTCCCCTAGCTATCATCCTGGCCTGTGGCCAATCCATCATGGTATTTATGTCTACTTTATCTCTGATAGTTAAATGTCAATACCTGGCCTTTGCCATTCTGGAATCCAGTCATCTTCACTCACATTAGAGCTCAGTTCCATAGCAGTATCTCTTATCACCAACCCTAGCCTAGAGAGGACAGCTCCACTGAGCTTCTTGATGATGCTGGTGCCCCACCTCACCCTCTACTAACACATCCCTCATGACTTCAGTGAAGGAAGTAATCATTTACCCTCACAGAGATCAGTCAGCTATGGGACTCTAGTCTTGCATATTAAATCTATTCCAACATGTTCAACTCTCTGGGCCTTTGTCCTATCCTTAATTCTCTGTTGAGATATCCGACTTCTCTATCTTACTGGCTATAAGTCATCATTGTTTTCAAGCTTCAAGGAACCATTCTAGAAGAGAATTAGAACCAGTTCCAGGTGTCCATGCCAGTATATTAAATCCTGAGTTATATGAGAGTTCCCCTGTATCAATAAACTCCCCCTACTCAGCATTATATTCTCTTCTTACTCTAGCTCCCTCAAGATTCATTTCCCAAGTATGTTCTCCTAGTTCCTGCAGATGCATGTAAGTTAGATCCAGCAGTTTTGTTTTGTTTTTGGTTTTAATTTTTTGTTTGTTTGTTTGTTTTGGGGTTTTTGTTGGTGAATAATCCCTTTCATCTCATGGCATTTCAAGTATAGAGTTATTGCATGAGCCGATGCATCCCCTCTCCACCTACACTTCAACTCAATCCACCACAGGTAATACTAATTGTGGTATTATAAATCATCAAGAGTTCTTGCTAGTAATCCTCAGTAATGGATCCCTTGCCTCAAACTGGCAGGTTTGTGATCTAATCCCAGTTCTGCTTCCTAATACATCATTTCCATCTAATGCTGGGTTCTTCCAGAAGCTGACCCTGAGGGAAAGTTCTGAATGCATCTAATTTATGTAGGAAACTATCCCTAGAAATAACAATTTGGGGAACACAAACTAAGAGAGCCAAATCTGTGTGCTTAATATTCTTGAGTCTGCGGTGGCCTGGGCCTGACTGTCTCTGCTAAGCCAATTTTGACTTGAGGACTGGGAGTAGTTCTGTATTACTATCCAATAAAAGCATATTACACACCTCAAGACACCAGCAAAATGGGACACACAAAATGTTCATCTTTAATAAATCCAACAAAGTGGGGACACACAAAAATGTTCATCTTAAATAAATCCAACAAGAAAAGAAAAAAATCTAAAGAAAAAATCATTTCACTCCCAATTATCATGTAAGTTTTATGTTTTATGATTTGCTGGGGTTTTTTTTAATTTTAAATAACGAGTATAGGAAGCACAAATCTTTCCAGTGCTTTTCAATGCTAAGATCTAAATACACCTAATAACTACCCTCTAATGGCACCTTCTGCCTACTGATTGGAGACAGTCAGTTCCTACTGGGTTCCTGAATAATCTTCTTAACAATTTTAACACCAACTGTGAGTCAGTTTTTCAGCTGGACTTCAATAAGCTCTCCTCTGAACATCATGTCAGCTCCTCCTAGCCTGCTCCTGAGTGTCAATCCTAGGTTCTGGTCCAATATACATGCCCTCCTCCTTCCAGACACCCCTTCTCTGGCCTGACTTTATTTCCCCAAAATGGAAATTCTTGTCTCCTACCTTGCTTTTGGTGAGGGAAACTCATTACCAGAAAAAGAGAAAGAGAGAAGATATATATATTTCCCAGAAAAAAAGTCAGTCAAAAGAATTGTCACATAACTAATTACCTTTCTTCTTCCTGCTCCCAGTTGAGAAATCACTTCTAGAGGAAACCACACTTGAGACTAATAATAATAATTTCAGTTAATAATGTAATTTGTAGCTAACTATATTTCATCATAGAAAAAATAAATTGGTGACATAATTATTAAGCACTTTCTATCTACCCGGCACCATACTGAGAGCTAGAAATATCATTGTTAGAAATACTATTTTTATCCCCATTTTAGTGATGAAGAAACTGAGACTTAAGAGATTGGATATTGGATCTGTCCAGTGGGAATACTTGATCTTAACTACTATGCTGAATTCCACAGATTAAATAAACATTTGTTGAACGAAGTATGGAAGGAACAAGATAAAATGAGAAGGAAAAAAAGGTGGAGGCGTTCTCTAGAGTGGCTTGCACACATTCCATTCTCCACTTTGGAAAACTATACTGTAACTTCCAAAAGAACTGCTAAATTATTCCCTCTTGCCACCTCGACTTCAAGTACTGCTTGTGTACCTAGGGCTAGAAACAAATGTGCATAAAGAACAGGCACACATTTCACACTTGTAACAAATTCCATCTGAGTAAGTAAAACTCAGGATCTATGAAATAGACCTGAAGCCATCAATGCCTTGTTCCACCAGTTTCTTTGCTCTCTCAGTTTGAAGACAATGCACCTTCAAGCCTTACCTCTGAGCCCAAAGTCCCTGTCTCTTAGACTAAACATGCTGATTGCCAACCAAAACAAACATCTTCACTGACTACCAATTTCTGCCTGGATAATTTTCATTGAAAACAAGAACAAAAACACTACAAAGCATGCTGTGTCCCCAAAGGAATTTTTTCCTACTCTGCTGTTTCTTCATGTCGAGGAAAGAATCTGATACGTGAAAATAGCTAGTTGTACTCTGACTCAAGTACTTCACAGGGATATCTGCATGGCTAAAATTAGAAGAAGGAAAATACTAAAATAAATATAAAAATCAAAAGTTAAAATCCTGCTTTGACTCTATAGTGATCAGTCTTTCAGAAAACTGATAGGGAACATGCATACTGTCACTCTCCAGTCGTGTGAATCTGACACTACTAACAGACACATAATTCAACACCTGATCCCGTTTCTTGCCTGGCTTTTTTTTTTAATGCTACATCCACGCTGAAGATTTAAGCCGCTTCACCAGCTCATGACAAGCTCTTTTCAAAGATAGGTCTCCCATCTTTCTGTTGCCTGTATTAATGAGGAGCATGGATTTCAAATCAAACTTCAAAAGAACAATTTTCTTGGAATATAATAATAGTGGGTTTCTAATACAACCTTCCTCGTGGATTGAATATCTCTATAGAAAGTAGTCAATCTAGTGAGAAGAAAACCTAGAGTCCTGGAAAAAAGGAGGTTAAGGGAGCTAAATTTGGTATTTCCCTTATACTGTTTAGTGGAGGGAGGGAGAACTGAATCCTGGTCATATTAATACACATACGGGTCTGATTCCCAAGGCAGAAGTTTAATCTCACTCACGATTGAAAAACTAAGCTAGCATCTTCAGACTTAGGATCCCTGATATATATAAGGATGTGACCCTGGTCAGTATGATCCCACATAACTCATGTTACATGAACCCCACGTAAATACTCCAAAACCACAATTGACTGGAATTCTCAGGGAAGGAGATGTTCTAGGTCATTGGATTTTTTGGTCAAGTCAGAAATGAATAGAAAAATCCTTCCTATTTCAACCCTCAGGATCAAAAATGTTTATAAATGCATTAGTCTATTTTCACAATTTATTAAATACAGAAGGGGAATGTAATTCAATCTCTATTTCATTATTCAGATATTTATGGTCCCTAAGGTCATACTTCTGGGGATCAGTTACCTTGGTACTCTATGAGGTCACAGGTTAAGAAATAGAGACAGAGCTGCTCTGACATTAGGTTGCAGTCTACAAGGGTTTTGTTTTTTTTTTTTTAATTTTTTTTTAATTTCTTTTCAGCGTAACAGAATTCATACATAGTTTTACAGCACACCAGTGCTCCATGCAATGCGTGTCTACAAGGGTTTAGTATAAAATCATTATTGATAAACAATTATCGTCCTTTTATGTATTTCTTATAAAATTACAGGGTTAAAATTTTTTGATTAATGGATGATTCTGAATAGTTAGCAATTTGAATGCTTACATGAGCTTCTGTGAAGCTTTACCTGGGGGGTGGGGATTGTCCATCTTGATCTGAGAAAAAGCCCATTTCTAACTGGCTACAATAGTTCACATAGACTCTTGAAACTTACTGAAAAATAAAGTGATACAATATATATTAAATTGAGGGGTGCCTGGGTGGCTCAGTTGGCTAGGCAGCTGCCTTTGGCTCAGGTTATGATCCCAGGGTCCTAGGATTAAGCCCCACATTGGGCTCCTTGCTCAGAAGGGAGCTTGCTCCTCCCCTGCTTGCTGTTTCCGCTGCTTGTACTTGCCCTCTCCCTCTGTGTGTCAAATAAATAAACAAGATCTTTAAAAAAATTGAAAACAACTGAAACATACCTCCAGGCCTAAGGTGATCTTGCTACTGTTGGGGTGATTGTTTTGCTAAAACAAATCCAATTTATTCAGCGAGAGTACCCTTTAAATTCAAACCCCATCAAAAGTTATCTCTGCTTTATTTCAAGAGGAATAGTCCTTTCAGTAATCTCAGGAGAAAGTTTTTGTACTCAAATCCTCCTGAGCTGTGTAGCCCTGAAGAAATGAAAGATAAATCAGGCCAAGGTCACGCGCACCAAGACCAAGAATGAGCAGTTAAGACTAACGACAGCAATGGTTACTTCTAGTGCCAGCAGGCACAGAAAGGACTTACACCAGCAGTTTCTTATGCCCCTGTTCTCCAAAGGTTTCGTTTTTCCTGGCAAGAGAGGAGGAAATTCCCGCCCAGCAGGGAGCCTGATGCAAGCTCCATTCCAGAACACTGGGATCAAGACCTGAACCTGAACTGAAGGCAAATGTTTAATGACTGAGACACCCAGGTGTCCCCACAAGTGAAATTTTTGTTGTTGTTGTTTTGTTGTTGTTGTTGTTGTTGTTGTTTTAATTTTTTTTTTCAATTTCTTTTCAGTGTAACAGAATTCATTGTTTTTGCACCACACCCAGTGCTCCATGCAATGCGTGCCCTCCATAATACCTACCACCTGGCTCCCCCAACTTCCCACCCCCCACCCCTTCAAAATGCTCAGGTTGTTTTTCAGAGTCCATAGTCTATCATGATTCATCTCCTGCTCCAATTTCCCTCAACTCCCTTCTCCTCTCCATCTCCCCATGTCCTCCGTGTTATCTGTTATGCTCCACAAATAAGTGAAACCGTATGATAATTGACTCTCTGTGTTTGATTTATTTCACTCAGAATAATCTCTTCCAGTCCTGTCCATGTTGATACAAATGTTGGGTATTCATCCTTTCTGATGGAGGCATAATAGTCCATAGTGTATATGGACCACATCTTCCTTAACCATTCATAGGTTGAGGAGCATCTTGGTTCTTTCGACAGTTTGGTGACTGTGGCCATTGCTGCTATAAACATTGGGGTACAGATGGCCCTTCTTTTCACTACATCTGTATCTTTGGGGTAAATACCCAGTAGTGCAATTTCAGGGTCATAGGGAAGCTTTATTTTTAATTTCTTGAGGAATCTGCACACTGTTCTCCAAAGCGGCTGCACCAACTTGCATTTCCACCAACAGTGTAAGAGGGTTTCCCTTTCTCCACATCCTCTCCAACACATGTTGTTTCCTGTCTTGCTAATTTTGGCCATTCTAACTGGTATTTTTAAATGTAAGAAACAATAATAAGATCTACTAGATCCCTGGTTGGCTCGGTTGAGTGTCTGCCTTCAACTCAGGTCATGATCCCAGAGTCCTGGGATGGAGTCCTTCATCAGGATCCTTGCTCAGCAGGGAGCCTGCTTCCCCCTTCATCCACCTTCCCTCCTGCTTGAGTGAGCTCCCTCTCTCTCTGACTTCAGACAATTTGTATTTATTTTAGTATTTTGTGCAAAAACAATGAATACTGTTAACGCTGAAAAGAAATTTAAAAAGAAATCTCTATGTCCAATACAGTAGTAGTTTTTATATGGCCATTTCTCACAGCCTCCTCCAATGCATACCGGTTTAAAATCAAAGGTCAAGTGAGGTAAAGCATTTCTTTTTTTTTTTTTTATTTATTTTTATTTCTTTTCAGCATAACAGTATTCATTGTTTTTGTACAACACCCAGTGCTCCATGCAATACGTGCCCTCCCTAAAACCCACCACCAGGCTCCCCTACCCTCCCAACCCCCACTTCTTCAAAACCCCTCAGGTTGTTTTTCAGAGTCCATAGTCTCTCAAGGTTCACCTCCCCTTCCAATTCCCCTCAACTCCCTTCTCTCCATCTCCCCATGTCCTCCATGTTATTTGTTATGCTCCACAAATAATTGAAACCATATGATAATTGACTCTCTCTGCTTGACTTATTTCACTCAGCATAATCTCTTCCAGTCCCGCCCATGTTGATACTAAAGTTGGGTATTCATCCTTTCTGATGGAGGCATAATAATCCATAGTGTATATGGACCACATCTTCCTTATCCATTCGTCCGTTGAAGGGCATCTTGGTTCTTTCAACAGTTCAGCAACCGTGGCCATTGCTGCTATAAACATTGGGGTACAGATGGCCCTTCTTTTCACTACATCTGTAACTTTGGGGTAAATACCCAGTAGTGCAATTGCAGATACATAGGGAAGCTCTATTTTTAATTTCTTGAGGAATCTCCACACTGTTCTCCAGAGTGGCTGCACCAACTTGCATTCCCACCAACAGTGTAGGAGGGTTCCCCTTTCTCCACATCCTCTCCAACACACGTTGTTTCCTGTCTTGCTAATTTTGGCCATTCTAACTGGTGTAAGGTGGTATCTCAATGGGGTTTTAATTTGAATCTCCCTGATGGCTAGTGATGATGAACATTTTTTCATGTGTCTGATAGCCATTTGTATGTCTTCATTGGAGAAGTGTCTGTTCATATCTTCTGCCCATTTTTTGACATGATTATCTGTTTTGTATGTGTTGAGTTTGAGAAGTTCTTTATAGATCCTGGATATCAACCTTCTGTCTATACTGTCATTTGCAAATATCTTCTCCCATTCTGTGGGTTGCCGTGGGGAGCAAATAATCCTCAAATTTGTATGGAATCAGAAGAGACCCCGAATCACTAAGGAAATGTTGAAAAACAAAAATAAAACTGGCAGCATCACGTTACCTGATTTCAAGCTTTACTACAAAGCTGTGATCACCAAGACAGCATGGTACTGGCATCAAAACAGACACATAGACCAATGGAACAGAGTAGAGAACCCAGATATGGACCCTCAACTCTATGGTCAAATAATCTTCGACAAAGCAGGAAAAAATATACAATGTAAAAAAGACAGTCTCTTCAATAAATGGTGCTGGGAAAATTGGACAGCTATATGTAGAAGAATGAAACTCGACCATTCTCTTACACCATACACAAAGATAAACTCGAAATGGATAAAAGACCTCAACATAAGGCAGGAATCCATCATAATCCTAGAGGAGAACATAGGCAGTAACCTCTTCGATATCACCCACAGCAACTTCTTTCAAGATATATCTCCAAAGGCAAAGGAAACAAAAGCGAAAATGAACTTTTGGGATTTCATCAAGATCAAAAGCTTCTGCACAGCAAAGGAAACAGTCAGCAAAACAAAGAGGTAAATCATTTCTATAAGGACTCAAAGATTGTTCTGATGACCTGGTTTAATCCAGGGGAAAAGGGAAGGACTTTTTTTTTAATATCTTCCCTAAATATTTTTTTTCTCACACTACAGTTATGATGAGCACACAGCAGCAGAGAATTTGAGTCCATATTATTTAACCTAATTATGGAAAGCTAGTCATCTGTGTTAGACAACCGTCCAAGTACCAGGAACCTTGGCAATTGTGGCATATTGTATTTTCCAAAAATATACCAATATGCGCCCTACCTAACATTCTCTCTTACAGTGTTATGCTTGTACTTTTACACCAAAAAGTGAGATCTATGCTCCCTCACTTTGAACCTGGCAGAACTATAACTGCTTCAACGAATTGATTATTCTGGATGGAATACTGAATTCCCAGGCTTGGTCAGACAAGATATTAGGATCTTATCTCTCTCCCTCTCCCTCCCTCCCTCCTACCCTAATCACCATCACCACCAACCCCTGCCCCCACCAACACAAACCTTAGGAGCCAACATTTAAGAAGTCTGGCCATCCTGACTAAAAATCTAAAAATCATAGGGAGAGACTACATAGACAGATAGATGTCTGAGGAGAGAGACCTCAATATTCCAGCTCCAAGCTATTAGAGTGCTTAGTCCTCATAACCTGACATGAGTGAAGAAGCCTTCAAGAGTTCCTTGGCCCTAGACATTACCTTACCACAATGGCATGAGAGACTCAAGTCAAAATTACCTGGCTCCACCACTCCCAAATTACCTCAGAGACCATCCAAGATTTTAAAACAACAACAACAACAATAGTTTTTATTATTTTAAACCACCAAAGTTTGGGGTGAAGTGTTATGTATAAATAGATAATCCTAAAACTTGTATGGAACCAGAAGAGACCCCAAATTGCTAAGGAAATGAGGAAAAAGAAAAACAAAACTGGGGGCATCACGTTGCCTGATTTCAAGCTTCACTACAAGGCTGTGATCACCAAGACAGCATGGTACTGGCACAAAAAACAGACACAGAGGTGCCTGGGTGGCTCAGTGGGTTAAAGCTTCTGCCTTCGGCTCAGGTTATGATCCCAGGGTCCTGGGATTGAGTCCCGCATTGGGCTCTCTGCTCAGCAGGGAGCCTGCTTCCTCCTCTCTCTCTCTCTCTGCTTGCCTCTCTGCCTACTTGTAATCTCTGTCTGTCAAATAAATAAATAAATAAATCTTTTTAAAAATTAAAAAAACAGACACAAAGACCAGCGGAACAGAGTACAGAACCCAGACATGGACCATCAACTCTATGGTCAAATAATCTTCGACAAAGCAGGAAAAAATATACAGTGGAAAAAAGACAGTGTCTTCTATAAATGGTGCTGGGAAAATTGGACAGCTATGTATAGAAGAATGAAACCTGACCATTCTCTTACACCATACACAAGATAAACTAGAAATGGATAAAAGACCTCAACGTGAGGCAGGAATCTATCAAAATCCTAGAGGAGAACATAGGCAATAACCTCTTCAACATCAGCCACATCAGCAATTCTTTCAAGACATGCCTCCAAAGGCAAAGGAAACAAAGGTGAAAATGAACTTTGGGGACTTCACCAAAATCAAAATTTCTGCACAGCAAAGGAAACAGTCAACAAAACAAAGAGGCAACCCACAGAATGTGAGAAGATATTCATAAATGACACTACAGACAAAGGGCTGATATCCAAGATTTATAAAGAACTCCTCCAACTCAACACACACAAAACAGATAATTACGTCAAAAAATGGACAGAAGACATGAACAGACACTTTTCCAAAGAAGACATACAAATGGCTAACATACACATGAAAAAATGTTCATCATCATTAGCCATCAGGGAGATTCAAATAAAAACAACATTGAGATACCACCTTACACCAGTTAGAATGGCCAAAATCAATAAGACATAAACAAACATGTTGGAGAGGATGTGGGGAAAGGGGAACCCTCTTACACTGTTGGTGGGAATGCAAGTTGGTGCAGCCACTTTGGAGAACAGTGTGGAGATTCCTCAAGAAATTAAAAATAGAGCTTCCCTATGTATCTGCAATTGCACTACTGGGTATTTACCCCAAAGTTACAGATGTAGTGAAAAGAAGGGCCATCTGTACCCCAATGTTTATAGCAGCAATGGCCACGGTCACCAAACTGTTTAAAGAACCAAGATGCCCTTCAACAGACGAATGGATAAAGAAGATATGGTCCATATATATAATGGAGTATTATGCCTCCATCAGAAATACGAATATCCAACTTTTGTATCAACATGGACAGGACTGGAAGAGTTTATACTGAGTGAAATAAGTCAAGCAGGAGAGTCAATTATCATATGTCTTCACTTACTTGTGGAGCATAAGGAATAACACGGAGGACATTGGGAGATGGAGAGGAGAAGTGAGTTGGGAGAAATTGGAGGGGGAGAAAAACCATGAGAGACTGAGAAACAAACTGAGGGTTTTGGAGTTTGGAGGGGAGGGAGGGAGGCTGGGTGACCCTGGTGGTGGGTATAATGGAGGGCATGTATTACATGGAGCACTGGATGTGGTGTATAACCAATAAATTTTGGAATACTGAAAATAAAATAAAATGTAATAAAAAAAAGAAATAGATAACTGATATTGCAATCTCTCATAAAAGTTGAAGAACTGGACCATGATGTACCCCTGAATGGATGGATGGGTGCCTCGCCTACCTGCAGTGAGAAAATCTATGATTAAGCCTCAGAGCTGGATGATTGAGATTCTCATTTACTTCTTTTTGTTGTTGTTGTTGTTGTTGTTTGCTAGCATTCACTTACTATTTCTTCTGTACCAAGCACTGTTACTCTAAAAACCCACTGAAAATTTACAATTTTATTGCCATTTTAAATTTAAGGAAACTAAATTAAGTAACTGTTAAGATTCAAAAAACTATCCATTGAGGGAGCATCTTCCAGTGATTCAGTCTGTTTCCAGGCCCATGCTTCTAATCATCATGTTCTACTGCCTTTGGTACTTTTCATGATTGAGCTCAATTATAAATTTTGGAGGACAAAGCTGAAGTAGCACCATAAAAAGACAAACTTGGCTAAGACTACTGAAAACTATTGCCGTAATAATGTTGCTTTGTTCTTTTTGTACCCAAGGAAAGCCATCTCTAATGCTCTAATCTTATAGACATATTCTAACAATCCAATTAGTGAATGTAAAATGTTAAATATACAACGAATCTAAGCAGATTTATATGTAATCAGAACAATTACCTGATTCATAGCTAAGTTCATTAAGGCCATTAAAAAGCATATGTGCAAATTGGGATCAGGAGCCATATGACAAGTGCGTTAGATTTCATTCTAAAATAAGGTAATAAATACTGAGTGCTCAAGAAATGAGAAAATTAACAAACACTGTTATTCTACCTAATATAAAGGGAATGGAAGAAGAACCAACAAACAAAAGCATTTGATTTCTGTCTCAATCCACAGAAAGCACTATATTTAAATCAACCATTTTAGAATAAAAGTGCTGGCAGGAATTCAGCATAGTTCACTTTGTCTCCTGAGACATCATTGCAGTGTGTTATATTGAAAAAAAAAATCACACTTAAACACATTCTCTCTTATAAACTGTTAAGAAGTATCACTGTATTACTATTTCATGATGATGATTACTATTTCATGGTCTCAGCACGTATGTGACTAGTTGTGGGTGGGACTGGAAAGACTAAATGCATTAACTAGTTGTGGGTGGGACTAGTTGTGGGTAGGATTGCAGTGACTAAATGCAATAAGAAATGCTTGAAGCATAATTTCCTTGAAGATAAATTTTAAATTACATTTCCCCAAGACTCATAAAATTGCATGCAACACTACTAGTTGAGTTTTGGAATCATCTTTTGAAGATACAATAGTGGAATCAAATTCCTGGCTATAGAACCCTGGCGGATGCCAACAGAAAAAAATGGACAGGATCATTCCCAGTAATAATGGCATTTGAGAAAAAACAAGAAAGAAGAAAGAACTAGACAGACATTAGCTATACTTCATGCCTATCACCTTGAAAAAATGATTAAAATTACAAACAGAACAGGATTCCTAATAAAGTTACCCCTGAAATGGCTCTTTGAAATACCATGACCCCTGGGGTGTGGTCATGCATCTCTTCCAATTAAAACTAACACTTCTATGGGAAAAATTTCCCAAATACATGCTTCACAGCTCCTCCATAGCCCTCCTTAAAGCCCCCATCCCAGTTCTACATCTTGCTCTTCTCCCTTGTCCCCACCTCACTGACAGTTTCTGCCTGTACCTTATTTCCAAAGTTCCTTTTCTATATGTTTACATGGTCACCTAAAATTTATGTTGAATTGAAGCACGGTGTAAACATTACCATAAAAATATGCCTGGAACAGAGTTGAATGCACCTCAAATTCAATAATCTAAAATAAAGTCCATATGTTTTCTTTCTCATTCTCTATCTCCAAAATATAACTCTTGACTGTTCTATTATTATTAATGACACCACTCTTCTCTAGTCTCTCAAACTAGAAAAATAAAGAAAATTTTCCTTCCATTCATATGAGGAACAAAAACAAAATAAAACCTTTGTCATTAACTTTTCCTTCAAACTTCCTCTTGCATCTGCCCTTTCCATTATCACCCCCATCCCACTGGTTCAGACATTTATCTTCATACCTGAACTATCTCAGGCACCACCGAAGTTGCTACCTTTCACATCCTAATCAACTCTGTACATACTATAAGAGACTTACCTTCCTTCCTCAATCTCTTCATACACCTTGTCCCTCTCTAAAACTTTTAATGTGTCTGTGTTGCCTCCAGATTAAAGTCCAAATTTCTTAACTTAGCATATGAGTCTCCATCTGCCTTCCACTGATCCTTTCATTCACCAAATGTTGGGGAAGGTTTGGCAAACTGGAATTCTCACACACTTCTGGTAGGAATGTAAAATTATACAACCACTTAGGAAAATAGTTTGGTAGTTTCTTTAAAAATTGAACATTCTCATACTATAATGATCCAGCCATTCCTAATTACTTATCCCCCCCCCCAATGAAAGCATAGGTCCAAAACAAATTATTTGTAAGTCAACATTCATAGTAGCCTTATTTGTAATGGCCCAAAACTGAAAGCAATCCAAATGCCCAACAAAAGGTCAATGAAAAAAACAAATGGTGCTATATCCATCTGATAAAATACTGCTCAGCAAGAAAAATAATGAACTACGGATATATACAACATAGAAAAAGCTCAGAATCATTATCCTGAGTGATAGAAGCCAGATAAAAACACTTCTATAAAGTTCTTAAAGATGCATAATAATGTACAGTAACAGAAAGTATATCAGTGGTTGCCTAAGAATCCAGAGGTGGGAAGTTAAGAAGACTGGAAGGAAGGAATTACAAAGGTGCTCTAAGAAACTTTGACAGCGATGGGTATGTTCACTATCTTGATTGTGGTGATGGTTTCACAGTTGTGTACTTATGCTTAAAACTCATCAAATTGTATAGGTTAAGCATTCACTGTGTATTATGTATCAATTACACCTCAAAAAAGCTATGTAAAAAAACTTCATCTCTAATCACTCACCTTCCAAAACACATCACTTGAGTCAAACTGGTCAACTAACTAATACAAAAATGCATTATGAAGCTTGATATATCTGTATTTACCTTCTATCATCCTTCCACCTTTAGGAACATAGCTGATATCACTCACATCTCCTCTACTGAGGCTTCCCAGACCACTCCAGCTTGTAGCAGAGTCCTAATTCTCTTATTTATACCTCTGTAATCCTGGTAATTTACTTAACCTCTCTAGTCTGTTTCTTCATTTCTTAGACATTTATAATAGTACCACCCATTTGATAAAGTACAGAATATAAATTGGCTGGCCTAATACCTAACACATAGTAAGTACCCAAGTTTTGTTGTCTTAGATTTACTATATATTTCTTTATAATTTTTCTTATATGAAATGTTTTTAGAAGGGATGGTAGAGTCTTCCCAGTGGTGCCTACGAGACATAGTTCCATATAAGTCCTTTATGCAACAGACAATAATTATTTGGTTTGATTTTCCTTGTCCTGATCATATCTTTTTCTCCAGTATGGGGGGAGAGATAGGGAGAACAGGGGAGACCAGAAAGTTTTGGCAAATACTATCTTGATTATTCCAAATATTGTGGGGTTTTTTTTCTGCCAAAGTAAGCTTAAACTGAGTCCAGACATTATCTTTAAAAAATAAAATGTATTTAGCCATAGTCTAAGAATTTGACTTTATTTAACTCCAAATAATAAAGTAATAAATACTAAGCATTTAATATCTATATGATGAGATATAAGGAACTTTGTATGTAGCTCAGGGTCACAATACTAAAAAGTGGCTAAGATATAACTTGAAGTAATACCTGCTGATTGTTTTTACTTACATCAGTTGCATTTTGAATAACAAAATTCAGAGTATAGTCTTCTAATAGCCAATTATTCATTTATATTAATTGACTTAGACAATGCTACATCTTATTACAGGGTGCTTTCTTCTGGAAAGTGAATCTCAAGATGCTTTGACTTCTTAAAATATTTGTTGTTCATTAGATTTGGTAAAATTTTCACTTCAATGGGAATTTTTCTTTGGAGAAAATGAGAGAGTACTGAGAGTTGCCATTTTATGATTTCCGTTTGAGACAGAGTAACTAGTTTGGTAGCACTGACAATGCCCCTCATTGTTCACCTAATTCAATATCTAACTTTTGGGACACCTGGATAGTTCAGTAGGTTAAGCGTCTGTCTTTGGCTCTGGTCATGATCTTTACTTGGATAGATTCTCTAGTTCTCAGCTAGAACCAGGGTACTGGGATCAAGCCCCACATTGGGCTCCCTGCTCAGCAGAGAGTATGCTTCTTCCTCTCCCTCTGCCCTGCTTGTGCTCTGTCTCTCTCTCTCTCAAATAAATAAATAAAATCTTTTTTAAAAAAAAGAACTATGACTTTTCTTCCAATGGGGTCATGTATATTTAATTAAGAGAGATGGGCACCTCCATTTAAGCAATAGGAAAGTAGATAAAGTAGACAATATCACCAACAGATACCTAATTAATGTTTTGGAAGGTTATGTCTCAGGCAAAGCTTCACCTCTAGAAAACCCAGTACTGGGTGAAATCCAGAACACCAAGGCTAGTTTAACTACAAATATAATTACAAGTAGAAATGCCAATATGCATAAACTATATATTGGTAATCTCATCATATAGTTGGACCAATCACAGATGATCTTTTCTCAACACTATTTAAATAATAAGCATGGGATCCTCTGAAAGCAATCATTGATGTTTTTAGCTACACTGCACTTCAGCAATTAATTCAGAGGTTTATCGCATACTTGACCAATGGCATTTGTAACATTACCCCCATATTGTTATTTTCTGTAATAATAATAATAGCACTGATCAAGCATTAATTATGTAACAAGCACTATTCTGAACACTCTGCTTGGGTTAGCTCATTTTATATTTACAAGTCTATGAGATAGGTACCAATCATGGGAGATAAGCCATAAAAGTTAAAATAAGTAGAGATATCGATATCATTATTATTATTGTTAGTAATATGCTCAAATATGGACTTTGATCTCACAATAAAATTTTAAAATTGAATTTCAAACAACTGCATCATTTGCCACTCAAGAATCTAGCCAAGTAAAATTTCCCACCTTGTCTTTAAGATGTAGATTCTTAGTTTTGGGGCAAAATAGGAAAAGGTTTTCATGAATTCAAAACATAGCTTCCTTCTTAAGAAATTACATAATTCAAACTTTGGAGCAGTCAAGATGTACATGTCCCTTGCACTATGTAAATAGGAGTATAGTTTTACTCTTAGAAAATATAAGAAACAAGGGTACCTAACCCTAGAAAGCTTTAGAACAATCCACAAAGAAGAATAAAGTTTGGACTACTATGGCTTTTTGTATGTTCTAAAGGATATTTGTACTTCAAATACTTTTAAAATCATATTAGTTTTATAAAACTCTATTTTCTCCACCTCCAAATCTTCCTTTCCCCACTCTAAACCAATCAACTCAAGGTCTTTGGGGACTGCCAATTTAGAACATCCTCTGGCCTTGACAGTTGGCAGCTGGGATCAATCAGTTCATAAAATCCAACCTGTCAGCTAAAACCAGTCGTATTTTTTAAGCAAGACAATCTGTTAAACAGCTTAGGTTGTAAATCTATGAAAAACATTTGCAAAAACACATTTTGTGCTTGCTCTTCCTAAGTTCTGAGGCTACAGATGTTACAGAAACTGCGATTCTGGAAACTCTCCCAACCATCTATTATCCTTCCCTGAAAATTTCAAGGTGTCTTTTGGGCTCCACAGCTAGCAACAGACCAGCTTCTGATAGCCATGGGTAGGAATAGATATCCTCAATGTGGAGGGAATCCTTGCTTCACCTTGGGCAGTAGTAGCTTCTATCTGACGTGCAATTGATCCAGTTTATCATAAGCCAATGTCATCACTGTGCAGTTAGGCTGGCTTCCAGTACTGGCTCTGTCCTAAAAGGAAAAATTTATTGTATAGATTTCAAAGCAACTGCAGAGCTTCTAAAGCTAAGTGATTTTAGATAAGGCACATCTTCTCAAGCTTCAATCCTTCTTAGTAAAATAAGAGGACTGGAATAACCAAACTCCAAATTTCTTTCCAATTCTATAATTCCATGACTCTACTTCTTTCCATCACTTTTACCTAGCAGGAAGTCAAATATACTCCCTCACCACAGCCAGCTCTTTCGGGTCCAGGATCATAGTGGGTCCGTCCCCACAGAACAACATGCCACAAATAATGACTGTTTAAATGAATATTTTTTTCTGGCTTTAATTTACTCAACAAAGTGTGGGCAGGTTTTAAAAGAGATAAAGATTATCAGTACCTCTCAATGGCATAACATCTTGACAGTGCCTACCATTACTATCTAAGAGAGTGGCCAAATAAACATCAGGCAACTCATCGCTCTCCTTGGCCTTACTCCAGGTAAACATCAATCACTGATGATGCCTCTTCCCCCAATTAAGCCAAGACCACTCTCAGAATCCTCAACTCAGTCTTCCAGACAGCCACCACCAATTATTCAGAATCAGCATGCATAACGGACAAATGGATAAGGAAGATGTGGTCCATATACACTATGGAGTATTATGCCTCCATCAGAAAGGATGAATACCCAACTTTTGTAGCAACATGGACGGGACTGGAAGAGATTATGCTGAGTGAAATAAGTCAAGCAGAGAGAGTCAATTATCATATGGTTTCACTTATTTGTGGAGCATAACAAATAACATAGAGGACATGGGG
>PISX010030919.1:0-18068 GCA_004024625.1 Mellivora capensis
ATTGGATTTGTAGGTGTTCGCAATGTTTTGATAAGCTATCTAACTGATCTCCTGCTACCTGATGTCGTCTCAGCTGCTACTTCTCCGCCATCTTGCTCCTCCCCCCTCTTAGTGGAATCTTCTGTCTTGTTTAAAGCACCACCATTTTGGGTTTTCTATCACTTCAAGCTGAAGTGAATCTTAGCTAATACAGCAGATAATTGATATAGAAATGGGATTGAAATGAAAGTGATAGGCTTTACTTGACAAGGGGAAATTTATGGACTGTACCTGAGATAGGACAGAAGGAGGGAGAATGATAGAAAATGAAGGAAATTTTAGATCAGTGCTACCCAGTTTTTGGTCCCTGAAATGGAATCATCAGCGCCACCTGGGAACTTGTGAGAAATGCAGAATCTTGGGCTCCACCCCACACCTCCTGAATCAAAACCCTTGGTGGCGGGGGTCCAGAAATATGTGTTTTTAACACATATTTAACGGATTCCCAGGTGATTTTTTATTACATCAGCTTTCGAGGAGCACTGGTCTAAGAAAGCTGCTGGGGCCACGGAAGAAGTACATCTTTTGAGATGTGAATAATAATCCTTGGAGTTCTACTGTGAATATGGCGAAGATGACAATGTTATTGATGATGATGGCTTATCTAGAATGGAGGTGGGAGAAGACTGCCAGGAGTTACAGGAACATTCTATGGCCAAGTTAACTTTGCATCACATTTTCACTCTGCTTCAGAATAAGACAGAGCGGGACAAGTTGGGTTGTCACTGGTTCCCGAATTACTATAACTCTGACCTCTCTTGGTTGTCCAACCTTAGATGGCAAACCATTTGAAGGCACAGATCTTGGATGATTTCATTAAGTTTCGAGATACTTGTGTTTGGCCACCCGAATGCACATATACAACATGCGAAGCAGAAGTGTTTAATAGGATAATTCCAGCCAATTTCTTATTCTCATTTTTTGGTTGTGGGAAAACATTAGAGAGTAAGGACTACGAATTGACTCCCTTTTCTAAAACAGTCTTATTTATAGCTGGGGTTAAAGTTTAGGGGTCCATAGTCCCAAACTCGTGCCTTTTTTTATCTCTTTTTCCATAATTGAATATTTTGTGTTGGGCTATTGCAAAGACTATTTGAAACATCATAGAATTGTAAAATATGTGTAGATATAGCCACATTTATGCTGATATCCCCTTCCATAATTTTTTTAAAAGATTTTATTTCTTTATTTGGCAGAGAGAGAAATCACAAGTAGACAGAGAGGCAGGCAGAGAGAGAGGGAGAAGCAAAGCAGGCTCCCCGCTGAGCAGAGAGCCCGATGCGGGGCTCGATCCCAGGACCCTGATATTGTGACCTGAGCCGAAGGCAGAGGCTTAACCCACTGAGCCACCCAGATGCCCCCCCTTCCATAATTTTTTAAAAAACAAGACAACTTACATAAAGTTTCTACTGCACTAACTCAAATAAACTCTCTAAATCCTTTATGTTTCTAATAACCACAAAATGCATAAAATGAAATTTATACCCAGATACTTGCAAGTGAAAAGAAAAGAGTAAAGCGTAAATAAACTCACGTCTCCAAACTCTCATAAGCTCAGTTTGTCTTTGGCATGGGATTTGGGTGAAAAGTCATCTGCTTGATTTGAATCAGTTCACACATCTCGTTTGCTGTAAACAGTATACGGGGACATGTCAAATCTTAATTAATATGGCACAAGGAACACGAAGATAAGAAAGAAGAATTACTTTGTTTATATGAAACTATTCTGGTCACAAGACCAAAAAAAAAAAAGGAAAGGAAGTCTGACCTATGGCTAGTATCTACTTATTTGTGATCATAATCAGTTTCTCATCCTAAGTTTCTATGGATGCAGGATTTAGGCTGTTATATAAGTACTGTGATGCTCATTATGATAACATTTACTTTTATTAGTATTTTAGATCAATCCTTTGCTAATTTAAGCAAAGGGCTTTAGTAGCCAAATGCACTTAAATTGAAATCTATACATCATGGGACAGGCATAATGACTTAAATAAGGATCTAAATGTGGTACTGATGGCCTCCCCAGACCAAGGAAGTATTGTTTCTCAGCAGAGACTCATGGGTGACATGATCATTGATCGCTGAGCTATACAGAAAACCAAAACCAAAGACAAAGTTTAAAAAGAGTTTGAATGGAGTTCTCTCCAGTCGTCTTGTCTAATGATGCTGGTGAAACATTTCACATGTTTCACTATAGACAGAAATATGTTTAGTAATGCATTGAAGCTCTATGAGGAAAAATATGACCATTACATCTTCAACAAGGGATGCTGAATATTGGCTGGAACTCATGTCTTCAGAGAATTTGTAAACAACTACCACAACAGCATTTAATAAGGAGCATTACTCTTTTCTAGATAGGGCTACAAGCTTTACATATATGAGCTCCTTTAAGCCTCACAGCACCTCTGGGAGGTAAATACTATGATTATTCCTGCTTTAGAGATGAACAAAGGCTCCAAGAGCCCAAGACCACAGAGCTGCTCTCTTGTAGGACCAGAACTAGAATCTGCCTTTTTCTACTTTTAAAGCCCTTGATTTTAACCATTGCAGGTATATCTCATTTTATTGTGCTTAGCAGATACTGTGACTTTTACAAATTGAAGGTCAGTGGCAACCCTGTTTCAAGGATGTCTATTGGTGCCATTTTTCCAACCTTATTTGCTTACTCTATGTATCTGTGTCACATTTGGGTAATTCTCACTGTATTTCAGACTTTGTCATTTTTATATTTGTTGTGGTGATCTGTGATCAGTGATTCTAACTCACTGATGGCTCACATGGTGGTTAGCATTTTTTAACAAAAGAGCATTTTTAAATTAAGGTATTTACATTGTCTCCTCCCATCCCGTGACATAATGCTGTTGCACACTTCATAGACTACAGTATGGTGTAAACATAACTTTTATATGCCCTGGAAAACCAAAAAATGCGTTTGACTTGCTTTCTTGTGCTGGTCTGGAACCAAACTCACAATATCTCAGAGGTATGCCAGCTTAATCTTGAATATTAGGGTGGCAGTGGGGTTATTTGTAACTTGAATTCTACTATTTTTTTAAGCTCATAATCTCATCTACAACATGGAGTCAAATAAATCCACTGTTAATTCTATTTGATAATTCTATTCAACCACTGACAGACCGGATACTTGGATATGTCCACTGAACTGGCCAACTGCAGTCACAATGGTCAATCTGGTGATTAGTAGGATAAAGCAGGGTGAAGACTTCCCAGAAGTTTGACTGTAATTCTTGCATGGCTCTTGAGTGGTAAATATCCTGATTGTCCATTGCTATCTCTTTTTGTCCTGAAACACTCAGACCACACTTCGGGGGAGGGTGGTAAATTCGGCTTCAGAAAGCACTGCAGAAAGTTCTGGCCCACAACATCTTTTTTAAGGACAGTAATCTTAATTTCATCTCTGAGAGCTGGGTACAACAGAGGATGTACTAATTTGGGTGTTTCACTTTCAAATATTTTATCTGGAGGAAAGGTTGACCCTGTAATTGTTTTGTGACCTCTGTCTCCTTTCTAATCACAGGGTATTTCTACCAAAGGACTCATCCTTACCCTGTATTTGACTGCCTAGGAATTTTCCCCCTTCTCTCCCATTAGAATGCCAAGCCCATGACAGCAGATGCAGAGTCACTCTTGTTTATGGTGATATTCTCTGCAGCTACATGGTGCCTTGAACAGAGTAATTGCTCTGTAACTTTTGAATGAATGCAAGCAACAGCAAAGATACATTTGCTTCCTTCTGAGCAAAGGGTGTTTCTCACCCGGAGTTGCCACCCAAAGTGTAGAACACAGAGTAATGTGAGAGGGAACACACAGTGATTTTCAACACTGCATGCACCTTAGAATCAGCTGTGAAGCTTTTGAAAATATATTTTTTATAAATTTCTTTATTTTAGAGAGGGAGAGAGTCTGTGCATGAGGGGGCAGGTCAGAAGTAGAAGGAGAGAGAGAATCTCAAGCAGACGCCATGCCGAGTACAGAGCCTGATGCAAGGCTTAATCTCAGGACCCTGAGATCATGACTTGAGCTGACATTAAGAGTTAGATGCTTAACCAACTGAGCCACCCAGGTGCCCCAAAAATATTTTTAAGAAATGCCTGTGCCCACAGCAATCCGAGGCTGAATATCTGGGAGTGATTCTGATTCGGTGAGGTTTGACAACCTATGTTGTTGAGCGTACGGATGAATCACCTAGGGATCTTGTCAAAATGCCAATTCTGATTCAATGGGTTTGAGGTAGAAGCCTGGGATTCTGCATTTCTTTTTTTTTTAAGATTTTATTTATTTATTTGGCAGAGAGAGATCACAAGTAGACAGAGAGGCAGGCAGAGAGAGAGGAGGAAGCAGGCTCCCTGCTGAGCAGAGAGCCTGATGCGGGACTCGATCCCAGGACCCTGAGATCATGACCTGAGCCGAAGGCAGCGGCTTAACCCACTGAGCCACCCAGGCGCCCGGATTCTGCATTTCTTAGAGACACTGCAGAGGTACCTGTGCTATTGGTTCATGAATCACAGGTTATATAGCAAAGAGCTAGAGGATAAAAAACCAAGGTTTAGACTTCGCTATAGGCCTTGAGGTTCAAGTGATATTTAGGGTCAGAGAGAGAGCTGGGTAAATGATCATTTGGCTTGTGTTAGCTTCTGAGCTAAGAGATGACCAATGTTGGGGCACCTAGGTGGCTCAGTGGGTTAAAGCCTCTACCTTTGGCTCAGGTCATGATCCTAGGGTCCTGGAATCGAGCCCCGCATTGGGCTCTCTGCTCGGCACGGAACCTGCTTCCTCCTCCCTCTCTGCCTGCTTCTCTGCCTACTTGTGATCTCTGTCTGTCAAATGAATAAATAAAAACTTTAAAAAAAGAGAGAGATGACCAACGTTATCTTATATCTAAGAGAAGCAGGCATAGGATACCACTTCCAGAATCCCACAGGAGCAGAAAGCCTAGCATTGTCCTGGGCTCACTGAGTGTCCTAGGCTCTTTTGAGTTCCTCAAATATCACGTTTTCTATTTCTTGTGTTTCCTCACTCTGATTCAGCCTGGGGAATCTGGTGCTCAATAAAGGCGTGTATTCTGTATCTACATGAAGCATTTGGGTGAAGAATGGAAAAAGTTGAATATTTGGATATTTTCAGATATTGAGATTTGGCATGCATAGACAGAGCCAGAGGTCCAGGGTCTGATTATGTGATTTAGGGCCCCAGTAAACTTTGCTATGAGATTCCAGTTTATGTGCACAAACCCCGGCACCCATTCTTAGAGAAACAGTTCTTTATGCAGGAAACAGAACAGGTAATATGAGAATTGATCTCAGGACCCTGGGATCATGACCTGAGCCGAAGGCAGATGTTTAACTGACTGAGCCACTCAGGTATTCTATCTGTTCTAGTTCTCAATATGGAAACCCCAAAATGCCCAGGGACAACATTACATGGTGTTCGTATAGGACCTTTGCCCTTTTTTCATATAAAATTTTGTTTGCTTTCATTAGACATATGCTCATCTGCAATTTTACTGAAGTGTATACAAGTTATCATATGTGTGCTGCCTCTATCCACTCTTTATGTCCATTCTCTTCCTTCATTTGACTTTCTTCTGTGGTTTTCATTCCCCTCATTAACGCCTCCATTCTGTGGCATTCCCCTTAACACATCCTATCCTGTCTCTACAATTTACATTGTACTGTATATTTTTTCATTCTCTCTTTTATTCCTCTCTACCCACTTCCTACCCTATCCTCCTCTTCCTTCTCTGCTGGAACAAAACATCTCACCAGGAAGCATTACCTCTTGCTAGTACAGTCTGTTCTGGGCCCTGCTTCTAGCTAAGGCCTCTCTCTTCTTTTTTTTTTTTTAAATTAAATTAAACTAAATTTTTTTTCAGTGTTCCAAAATTCATTGTTTATGCACCACACCCAGTGCTCCATGCAATACATGCCCTCCATAATACCTCCATAATACCCAGCACCAGGCTCACCCAACCCCCCACTCCCTCCCCTCCAAAACCCTCAGTTTGTTTCTCAGAGTCCACAGTCTCTCATGGTTTGTCTCCCCCTACAGTTTCCCCCATCTCACTTCTCCTCTCCATCTCCCAATGTCCTCCATGTTATTCCTTATGCTCCACAAGTAAGTGAAACCATATGATACCTGACTCTCTCTGCTTGACTTTCACTCAGCATAATCTCTTCTAGTTCCGTCCATGTTGATATACAAGTTAGGTATTCATCCTTTCTGATGGAGGCATAATACTACATTGTATATATGGACCATATCTTCTTTATTCATTTGTCCATTGAAGGACATCTTGGTTCTTTCCACAGTTTGCTGACTGTGGCCATTGCTGCTATGAACATTGGGGTACAGATGGCCCTTCTTTTCACTACATCTGTATCTTTGGGGTAAATACCCAGTAGTGAAATTGCAGGGTCATAAGGTAGCTCTATTTTTAATTTCTTAAGGAATCTCCACACTGTTTTCCAAAGCGGTTGCACCCACTTGCATTCTCACCAACAGTGTAAGAGGGCTCCCCTTTCTCCCCATCCTCTCCAACACTTGTTGTTTACTGTCTTGTTGATTTTGGCCATTCTGACTGGTGTAAGGTGGTGTCTCAATGTGGTTTTGATATGAATCTCCCTGATGGCTAGTGATGATGAACATTTTTTCATGTGTCTGTTGGCCATTTGTATGTCTTCTTTGGAGAAGTGTCTGTTCATGTCTTCTGCCCATTTTTTGATGTGATTATCTGTTTTGTGTGTTGAGTTTGAGGAGTTCTTTATAGATTTTGGATATCAGCCCTTTGTCTGTAGTGTCATTTGCAAATATCCTCTCCCATTCTGTGGGTTGCCTCTTTGTTTTGTTGACTGTTTCCTTTGCTGTGCAGAAGCTTTTTATCTTTTTTTTAAAAAAGATTTTATTTATTTATTTGACAGACAGAGATCACAAGTAGGCAGAGAGGCAGGCAGAGAGAGGAGGAAGCAGGCTCCCCACCGAGCAGAAAGCCCGATGTGGGGCTCGATCCCAGGACCCTGGGATCACGACCTGAGCTGAGGGGAGAGGCTTTAACCCACCAAGCCACACAGGTGCCCCCAGAAACTTTTTATCTTGATGATGTCCCAAAAGTTCATTTTTGCTTTTGTTTCCTTTGCCTTTGGAGACATATCTTGAAACAAGTTGCTGTGGCTGATGTCGAAGAGGTTACTGCCTATGTTCTTCTCTAGGATTTTGATAGATTCCTGCCTCCCATTGAGATCTTTTATCCATTTCAAGTTTATCTTTGTGTATGGTGTAAGAGTGTGGTCAAGTTTCATTCTTCTATGCATATAAGACCTCTCTTCTTTATCAACAAACCCATGCATATTGTGCATTTCTCTCTTTTTTTTAAAGATTTATTTATTTTAGAGAGAGAGAGAACAAGAATGCATGTGAGTATGGGGGTTGAGGGGCAGAGGGAGAGGGGGAGAGAGAATCTTAAGCAGCCTCCGCACTGAGTAGGGAGCCTGATGTGGGGCTCTGATCTCATGATCCGGGGATTATGACCTGAGCCGAAACCAGGAGTCCAATGCTCAATTGACTGTACCATCTGGGTAGCCCGTATTGTGCATTTCTTGCATGTTTGCACCATGCTAACCACCATAGAGCATACTCATAACTTGTTTTCGTAGTTGTGCTGTGGAGGACTAATGTGAAATGTTTTTGTGACTTTCCTATCCTTGATTTCATTCTATTCTGTGGACACTTCCTTTCTTTTTTCTTTATAATTTTCTGGGAGTCTTACATAACTTTTGAGGTACTTTAAAAAAATCAACAGCCCCGCTCAGTTCAGTTTAACCCTTCATTCTTGTGTCTGCTGTAAAATTCTTCCCTCATCCATTGCTGGTTAACCTTATGTTTGGAGGACTTAGAGAAGACATGTGGGTATAGTGTGGTTGGACAGAAAGGCCGGGCTAGAGAGGAGTTGGGATCCTGTTCCTTTGTAAGGTCTAAACTCCTCTAGCATTGGACTTAAGAGGGGAAATAAGAGAGATAACAGGATTCTTCTCCTTCTCCTCCTCCTTTTCTTCCTCTTTCTTCTTCCTAAGTTTTATTTATTTATTTTAAGTAACATTTACACCCAACATGGGGCTCAAACTCACAACCTCGAGAGTGGCATGCTCTTCTGACTGAGCCAACCAGATGCCCTTTTCTTATACAACTGGTCATCTGTTGATAAAGAGGCCTTTCTGGATTTTCTCTGGCTTTAAGTGGTTCCATCTTCTATCAGTGGCCTTCACTTTTACCTAGATGGTTGGTACCATTTTCTTGGGTGTGGGTAATAGAATTCTCCCAGGGAGCACTTATTCTCTTGGCTTTTCCTTCCATTTGACTTTGGGAGGGAGTAATTCTCAGTTTTTCCTACATAGAGAAAAAAAGGAAAAAAACGTTTTGTAAACTGTCAGTGTTGGCAATCCTACTAATCCACTCTTGTCTCCCACTCCCCTGTTCTTCTATGGATTGGCCAAGGAGTAGAGGTCTGGGACAGTGGCTAGTGGTTTTTTGGTCAATTCATTTACTTTTTGTAAGTGTCTATGAGAGGTTTTGGACCCAGACGTTGTTGGGTCACTTAAGAATGTGTAAATATTTAGAGATTCTTTTCTTCATCTTTGAAGTTTCATTGTCAATTGCAGGGCAACATGAAAAGTTTTGCTAAATATCTTATTTTATATAAAAGAAACCTGTGCTAAAATTTAGTGGGGTTAAACCAAAGCACTCCGTATTTCAAGCCTACAGATCCAGATTTTCTACAAGTTATACAAGTTTATGGCCATGGCTAGCCCCTTCGGGTCTGCTAGATTGTTAACAGAGTAAAGATCATTTCAGTAGCCTTCCTATATGCCTCTAGTCCAAACTGACTTCCCCAATCTATGAAAATTTATTGCATTTATGATCTAAACCAGAGGTCCTCCACCAGGTGTCACATATGATTGATGTAACTTCCATGGATTTAGTGAGGATTATGAACAATTTCTGATAAACTAACAATAACTTTCTCTTTCTCTTCCACTCAAGGAAGCATATTGGATTCAGTGAGTGGTATTATTAAAGCAATTACCTCAAAAATTGCTTTTATTTGTTAAAGAGTAATTTTCACATGTTGATTCATTTTTATTAGTATTAAATTATTTGTGACACACTTTACATCTGATCATGACACCCCATTCAGAAACTGCTGATCTCAACCAAAAAGCATAATGCCTTATACTTTCTAGTTTTGTTTTTAACAAAATTGTAGCTCTCCTGGCGGCAAGAA
Source organism: Mellivora capensis (assembly GCA_004024625.1). Taxonomy (NCBI): domain Eukaryota; kingdom Metazoa; phylum Chordata; class Mammalia; order Carnivora; family Mustelidae; genus Mellivora; species Mellivora capensis. Next base: position 9,341 of record PISX010030919.1, read on the forward strand.
TTATATCTAATGTAGGCCTGATACTTAATAAATCATATTTTAGATATATAGATAGATAGTATTCTTAAATACATATATCCTAATACAAATGTAAATTTATACATAAATTTCATATATATACTCATTACTTAAGTTGAGCTGGAGCCAAGATTATTAAGCCAGAAGTGACTAGAGAAGAAAAGCATTAGTTTTTTTATTGTTTTAAGACATCACTTTTATTAAAGAAAGAAGTTTGACATTGATTTGGCCTTTGTCACAGCTTCTACATTCCTGGTGTAGAATCAAGAAATGCTGGGGAACCAGCTGTGTTTATGGATTCCTCATATAGCCTAGCACTCCTCGGTGGGCACTCCAATCCCATGCTGTTTAAAATAAAATAAGTGGGGTTCACCGTTCACTCTCTGGTTTCTAGATATCTTCTTCCCAAGTCTGGAATGGTTTTTTTCTACACGAAAAATGCATTCCCTCTCTCCTTCCATCAATAGTCTTCATTAGACCTAAGTGTCCTGAAATGTTTTGTAGGTTGGGCTCTTCCAGAAGTAAACCCTGAGATAAAGATAAGCATTCAGGAAGTTTATTAAGCAGTGTTCTCAGGATCAACAACTATGCAAGGGAAGAGAAAAGAAGGAAAGGAAATAAGAAAAGAAGGGAAGAAAACAAAAGTGGTTGCAGAGGGAATTTGAGCTGTGAAACAATCTTAACAAAGGTCTCAGACAATGCCAAGGTGAGCTTAGAAACTGGGATTTTCTTTTAGAGTTGCCCCACATTGTGACGAGCTGTCAAGGCTTTCTACTTGTGCCTTGACCAGTCCTGAATGAATTTGGTCCCTGGGAAGGGATTATGAACTTGGGAGACACAGTTCTCTTTAGCTAATGACATTTCTGGAGAAGACTGGCAGCAGAGTGCACTCAGCCAGCATTCCTAGAAGGTGTGGAATAAGCCTTCATTCCTTAAGTGGAATCTGGAGTGCATCACAACATCCATTATGAAGGTCTTTCTTAAAAATAATAATTCCAAGAGATGTAAGTTGGCATCACAAGAAAAAAAATATTGACTCCTGTGGTAAAATAGGTTTGGCAAATGCTAGACTAAACAAGTTTCTTTACTGGAAGAATTCTTAGAAATTTAAATATGCTGGTATGCACGGTTAACGTTCAATGGGGACTAGAACATGGAAAAGAGCAACCAGGGGTGACCAGAGAACACATCTTTTGAGGAATATTTCTTAAGCAGAATGCCACTAAACTTCAGCTTGAGAAATGCTGTTCCAGAGGCAAAGAAGACAGAAAAATACCATGATTGTGGGAACCTGGAGCCCCACTATCTCAGATTTTGTCTCAGTGGTCCAACATAGCGAATAACCCATCTTGGTTGAATTCTTAGCACGGTCTCTTGCCCTTGATTAGGTTGCTATGGACTATTGAGTCTGATTCACAGCTAAATCAAGCGAGACTTTTTCTTAATGCAAGTCTAGCTCAGTATGGAGACAAAATGTTTGCTTTATCGTTGACCATGTTTCTTCTCACTCTGATGGGCTTCATGTGTTTTTGGAAATTGACACTGTTGACAATAAATGCAGTGTTGCATTCAAGAAAAACCCGTCATGTTAGAGTATTGCTGTATGATACAAGAAGGTCTTGAAAAGAATTCAGAGTAAACTAGAACTTTCCTCAGCCTGATTTCATGTCAACTTTTGCATCTCTGTGATTATTGACTCAATTGTTAAATCTGTTTTCTCACTGTCCTTTTCTTGAAATAGCTCTCACCTCGGGATGTCTGCTTACCTGACTTTCACGTAAATCAATCCAGATTAAGTTAGAATCAGGAAAGAGTCAATTTCGGGAATATAAAAGAAACTCTTCGCTAAAATATACTACCTATGCTTGAGAACATTCATGGACAGGAAGACACAAAGTTTACACTTTGAAAAATTAGAGAGAAATATTTACCTTTAGAAATGGCAAAGAAGATCCCGAATGCCCACTGTGATCTGAAACTACTTTTGTTGTAAATATTGTGACATTAAGCTTTCTCAAACTCTGGAAGAAATAACGTGTGGCTTTGAATATGAATTTTCAGTATCATAAAGGGGTATGGGTGTGTGTGTGTGTGTGTGTGTGTGTGTGTGTGTGTGTAGAGGGATAGAGAGAGGAGAAACTTGTTTAGAGGTAATCTACATTATATTATAATATTCTACATTCTACTATATTGTGTTATATTAATATAACATATTTTATGTTACACTAGTATAATCTAGGTTGTACTAAACTATATATTATGGGAATTTATTAATGGGATAAATTTTGGTGAGAGGGATCATCATTTTATATTTCAGAACCAATTCCAATGCTTTACAGTTCAAAGATGCTGATTTTTGGTTCATCGGAGTGTATTTGAAACTTTCTGTCCACCTGAGCTTGTTAATCTTGGGCAGATTAAACTTCGTTTCATTTTTTGAGTTTTACTAAAATAGTGTCAGTCTTTCTTCCTGCCCAAGTCGTTCATTTAAAAAAAATGATTCCTAAAACAAGAAAATGATTCCTCAGGGAAGAATTTTTTTTCGAGCTATATTTGAATCCTGTAGGAACTGACTGGAGGAAAAAAAAGAAAAAGCTTCATTGGACTCTGCTAAGTCGAAGAACAAAGTTACCATGATCAGAACAGATGGGATTGGGAGGGAGACAAACCATAAGTGACTCTTAATCTCACAAAACAAACTGAGGGTTGCTGGGGGGAGGGGGATCGGGAGAGGGGGGTGGGCTAATGGACATTGGGGAGGGTATGTGCTATGGTTAGTGCTGTGAAGTGTGTAAACCTGGCGATTCACAGACATGTACCCCTGGGGATAAAAATACATTATATGTTTATAAAAAATAAAAAAATTTAAAAAAAGTATTCTGGCTTTTGAAGATATCCAGGACAAGATAAACTACATTTTAAGGAAGTGCAAGATGGTTTTTAAGAATAAATGAATTATTCATGTCCTATTGAGGTGCGCTTCCCAGAGATTTGGAAACCTATTCTTTTCCAGTCAGAAACGACTTTTGATTGATGGTGTGCTCTCGGCATGGTCCCAGTCATCCCATCTTTTTCATAGTAGTCACTGAGTGAGGCCAACACATTATGAGATATAACAACAGCAAAGAGGCTAGGCCATCAGACATTTGGGGACAGGACATCAGTAAAGTCACAAGTTGCCTGACAAAGAGAAAGTGTGGTTTTCGCCTTCCTTGACCCCTGCTTCCCTTTCCAAAGAAATGAAATGCTGTTGAGACCAAAATATCATCGCTTTTCTTTTTTTCTTCCTACCCTCATTCCCACCCAGACAAGGAATTCGTTCAGCTTGCTTTTCTGCATTGCCTGCGTTCTGTTCTTAATATTTGTTTGCTTTAGCTTTACTAGCACTGCCCTTTTATCAAATGTATAAATATGATCCTTGGAAACTGGGGCCATAGGAAATCAACTGTCTGGGGCCAAAGACGTTTAAAAAAATTAGAAATAAGAAAGAGAATGGCTAACACTAGTGCAGCAGCTCTTAGCACAAAGGCAGGTGAGCCCAGACTTTGAAATAACAAACTGACAAAAGAAATGTGGAAACAAGAGGACTCCAATCCTTGACCTTCTACTTGGAGGCTGGAATCCTGATGTTATTTACTCACTGGGGGGACATGAAAAAAATCTAAGAACGTTTAGGAATGATTCAGGTTCAGCTGTGAAGAGCAGGACAGTTTAGAACAGGCTCCAAGACAACTTCTCAGGGAAGCCCAGTCTACCTGTGGTTGCTCTCCTGCCCTGGATTTTGTCTCCTTCTTCCCACTGCATTGTTACTTTAATTGGTCTTTCTACCTGAATCAGGGATGGGAGACATATTTTCAGAAAATGAGTATACCTCTGGGGGAACTAGTCACACTTCAGTGTGATTTTGTTCCATAATATACGTGGTTCCTGATTAACTGGATTAAGACCAGCTGCTCTGTTTTATTAGGAGAACCACAAATAGTCCACATTGGCCCAGTGCTTGGAAGGGGACATGGGGGGTAGCACAGTAGTGTGGAGCTTCTAAAGAAGGGATATTAGAAAATGCCTAAAGAAGACAGGAAGAAACCAGTTTTTCTTTTTCCTTCTCACCAACTTTTTAATCAAATGCCACGTGATCCCCTACTTCTTACAACTTGAAACTCCTTATGATGTTATTAACATGGTTACATTGTGACTTAAGTGAGCCTCTGCCATCAGCTAAGTAAGTGGATGGCCATGGATAGTACTGTTTATCAACTCAGTGATGAAGAACTGTCATGGTCATTGAAGTAGTTAAAGTCTGTTACCACCAGTACTCTTTCTCCCTGAAACACGTGCATGGAACCCAAGTCACAAACATATTGGTGAAAAGAGGATAAAGACGAGTTGGAAGAGAGCGAAACAATTTTCTAATCCAAGCCTTCTTGATACCCCTCAAACGTCTAAACCCTATTTTCACAGTTCTCTCCTGAAAAGAAGGGTATACTCACATATGTAATGGGTTTTGTGGGGCTTGATAAATAAAGAATTCCAATAGCCAGGCACTGCTTTTAATCAAGTTTTCCTAACTAGTTTTGGACATAGATGCAATCGTTTTCATGTTTGTGTTGGGTGGAATGATGAGATTAAACTTCACTTTAGATGTAATCCCATTATGAATAGGCCATGCCCAGCCCTGTGCTCAGTGCTACCACGGACGTAGAGCCATCCTATCCGAAGGCTTTAACCTGCCATTGTCATGGTTAATTTCATGTGTCAAATTGACTGGGCGAAGGAATGCCCCGATAGCTGGAAAAATATTATTTCTGAGTGTGTCTGTGAGGCTGTTTCTGGGAGAGATTAGTACTTGAGTTGATAGACTTTATAAAGGGGCTCCCCTCACCTCACCCTGTGTCTCACCACCATGATGGGTGGGCACCAGCCAATCATTTGAAGACCAGAATAGAAGAAAAAGGAGAGAGGGGGAAATTTGCTCATTATGATTATTATGGATGAGCTGGAAAATCCATCTTCTCCTTTCCTGTATCATCACTTGTTCCCAGTTCTTGGGCCTTTGGGCTCAGATTGAGACTTAAACCACTGGCTTTCCTGGTTCTCTGACTTCAGACTCTGACTGAATCACACCACACCTTTTCCTGGGTCTCCAGCTTGCAGATGGCAAATCATGGGACTTCTTGGCCTCTATGCTAGAATGAGCCAATTTCTGATATATATTAGATGTCACAGATATACTAGATATATATATATATCCAATAGATATACATTATTGGATTATATCAAATATATATTATTAGATTATATCATACATATGATATAGATCATGTAATTATTAGAGATATAGATACATATATGGATATAGATCTCCCATTGGTTCTGTTTCTCAGGACAACCCTGACTAATACAAACATTTAGTCACAATCCCTACTGTCCAAGTGAAATCAGGGTAATGTCTTAGGCATGGCTCTTCCTACACTTTCCTTGACCATGCCACACAATGTCTAGCTTACAGTGAATTTTTGGTGGCTTGTGACAACCCAGTGCTGTGGGGTGGGAGAAGTCACAGTGACCAGTTATACTGTCAAAGCCGAGTAAACACATAGGATTAGGTTCTGTTGAAGATAGGCTCCCCCACCGGCTAGTGTGTTGTCCCCAAATAGTCGATACTCCATCACTTACCACTGACTTTATATATCACATCCCATACTAAATTCCCAAGTCATTAACATCTATTTTGGGACTCTCTCTCTCAGGTTTCAAGACTGTGTCTCTTCTCTCATGGTGTGAAAATGTTTTAATTACTGGAGCTTCGTAACACATTTGAAAAATTCTGCTAAGGCTGGTGATCACTCTGGTGAGGATTATCTTGGGTATTCTCCTGGCTATCCTCGTGTGCTTGTGTGTGTGTGTGTGTGTGTGTCTGTGTGTGTGTGTGTGTTTGACCTTGAGAAGCAGCTTAGCTGGTTCCAAAAATGTCCTTTTAGTAATTTTACTGGGATATGTTAAATGTATAGATTATTTTAAGGGTTTATGTTTCCTGCCCCTGAACAAGGTATAAGGTATACATTTAAATTTATTTATACTTATGAAATTCTTTTTAATGTTTTGGGTAGAATTTTGTGCATTTATTATTGAATTTTTCTAGATGTTTTATCTTTTCATTTTTAATTGTTTCCACAGCTATGTTCACATTACCTTTGTCATTCTTTGCCTCATATATGAGGTAAAGTACTTCTCTGTACTACACTTGGCCAGACCAGCCAGAACTTTACATATTTTATTGCATTTTCACAGAACTATCTCTTGTGGTGTTTGTTATTTCTTCTGGTCCCTAAATCATAAGTTTCTGATTTAATCTTTACTAATTCTTTATTTATGTTTTTCTTGGATCTGTTTTGTCCTTTGCTAGCTTTTTGAGTTATAGTCTAAGTAATGTATGCTTTCATTCTTCATATTTAATAAGGAGAATATTTATAGCTATGAATTATTGTGAGGACAGCTATGGGAATATTCCATACTTTTGACATATTGTTTTCAAAATCTCTGGATTTCTAAATCGCTGGTAATTATTTTTCAAAGTTATCGGTATAATTATAGTATCTTTAATTTTCTTCTTGGAGCAGTAAGTTACTTAGATGTACATTTCTTATTTTCATAATTCAATTTTCTGGAATTTTGGTTGACTTCTGCTTTTACTGCATTGTGGTCACAGAATGGGATCTGTATGTTTCGTGCTTTGGGGAAATTATCACTGTCCAATCAGAAGGAAGTTGCACTTTTTTTTTAAAAGATTTTATTTATTTATTTCACAGACAGAGATCACAAGTAGGCAGAGAGGCAGGCAGAGAGAGAGGAAGGGAAACAGGCTCCCTGCTGAGCAGAGAGCCCGAAGCGGGGCTTGATCCCAGGACCCTGGGATCATAACCTGAGCCAAAGGCAGAGGCTTTAACCCACTGAGCCACCCAGGTGCTGCGGAAGTTGCACTTTTAATGTGTAAGGTGCAATGTTCAATATCTAATAAATCACCTTGTTATTGTTCTTATTTATTTTATTTATCCTTATGCATTTGACAGACATGATTTTTTAAAATTTACTTTTTTATTGAAATATAGTTGACATACAATGTTATACTAGTTTCAGGGATACAATGAGGTGATTTGACACGTCTATACTCTATGCTGTGCTCACCACAGGTGTAGCTGCCATCCATTGGCAAACAGGATTTAAAAATCTGACTCTACCATTTACTGATTGTGGTCCTGGGCAAATCACATAATCCTTCCCTGCTCCATCATTCAGTTGAGCCCAGGTCATGGACTGTTATGAGGGTTATACAGTTTAGTGTACATACGTTGCTTTGCATGCTGCTTAAAACCTAGAATGTGCTTTTATCTAATAATTATTCATATTTTTGGCCACTGTGATTTTTTTGAACATTTTATTTATTCATTTATTAAAAACGTTTTATTTATTTATTTGACTGAGAGAGAGCACAAGTAAGCAGAGCAGCAGTCAGAGGGAGAGGGAGAAGCAGGCTCCATGCTGAGCAGGGAGCCCGATGTGAGGCTCGATCCCAGGACCCTGGGATCATGCCCTGAGCCGAAGGCAACTGCTTAACCACCTGAGCCACCCAGGCACCTCTATTTATTTTAGAGAGAAAGCATGAGCTGGGGGAGAGGCAGAGGGAGAGGGAGAAAGAGAATCTCACAACCCTGAGAGCATGACCTGAGCCAAAATCTCGTGACCTCATGATCGTGACCTGAGCTGAAATTGAGAGCCGGATGCTTAACTGAACCACGCAGGTGCTTCTGATTTTGATTTTGATTTTTAACCCAATGTGAAGACTTTTGTTTTCTAATAGGTAAATTTAAATCTTTAAGTTTTGTTGTTGTTTAAATGGCTTATCTTCTTTTCTTCCTTTCTACTTCTTTTCTTCCTGCCTGCCTTTCTTTTCTCTTCTTTTTTTCTTTTCTTTCATTATTTTTCTTTCTCCTTTTGTTCTTTCTGTTTTCTATATTTTACCATATAGCGCATGCTCTGACTTTTTTTTCTTCAGTTAGTTCAAATATATACAGTATGTTTTCCTTAAAGCACTGTTTAGATTTGAAGCTGAAGTTTAGGAGTGGAAGTAGAGAAGATGCTTGATAACTAGATGAGAGTGAATCCGAGAGGCTACAAACAATATTCATCAGTGTTTAAAAACTGTACCAAGTTGGGGCACTTGGGCGGCTCAGTCAGTTATGCGCGGGTCTCTTGATTTCAGCTCAGGTCATGATCTCTGCGTCCTGAGATTGAGCCCCGAGTCAGTGGGGACTTTTCTGGAGAGCTTCTCTCTCTCCCTTTCCCTCTGCCTCCCCTTGCTTGTGCTCTCTGTGTCAAATAAATCTTAATAAACAAACAAACCAACAAACCCTGTACCAAGTCAGATTCTCTCAATGTAGTAAAAGTGAGATGTGCACTTTAAGACAAACTATGTGGGGTTTTTGTTGAAAAGAACAAAATGCGATATTTATTATTTTTTTTTAATTTTTATTTTTTTATAAACAATTTTTTATCCCCAGGGGTACATGTCTGTGAATCGCCAGGTTTACACACTTCACAGCACTAACCATAGCACATACCCTCCCCAATGTCCATTCCCCCACCCACCTTTCCCGACCCCCTCCCCCCAGCAACCCTCAGTTTGTTTTGTGAGATTAAGAGTCACTTATGG
>PISX010030920.1:0-18191 GCA_004024625.1 Mellivora capensis
TATTGTTACAATTCATTTATGTGTATGTATTTAGCACTGATTTATGGATGGTAAAACTATCCAATGATATTTGCTTTATATTTCAGTACTGTTTACGTCACTTTGTAACTAGTAAAAATATAAAGCTATTAGTATTTTTAAAAAGAAAAAAAAACGAGATATATGTGTCTAGTGCTATGCTTTGTATATAGTACTACTCTCAAACTATTCCTTTCTCTTTCCTTAGCAATCAACTAAGAGGAAACTTCCGGGGACTGTTTAAGGAAAATCTTGAGAATAAATTAAAATATTTTAATTATATGAAATAACTGTTATTTGGGGATAGGTTTGTCAACTAATGCAACAATGGGGGAAAACTGCCGAAAAGTGGGGATTAGACCAATAAATTAGGGCCAGCTGAGGTGTCACTGGTAGTAACTGCTTCTAACAACCAAATCAACTTTATGACAGCACTGTAACATCAAGAGGTGGGTGGGCCGGACATGGGCAGTGGCAACAAAGTATATGTCTATCTATATTAAAATAAGATGATTTATAAATCTAGAAATTAAAACCAAACACCAAAGTAAAGCAACAGATATAAGAGCAAACTGATTAATTCTTACAAATCCATCTTTTTAAAAATGAGAAAAAACTAGGGCACCTGGGTGGCTCAGTGGGTTAAGCCTCTGCCTTTGGCTCAGGTCAGGATCTCAGGGTCCTGGAATTAAGCCCCGCATCAGGCTCTGTACTCAGCAGGGAGCCTGCTTCCTCCCCCCTCTCTCTGCCTACTTTTGATCTCTGCCAAATAAATAAATAAAATCTTAGAAAAAAGAAAAAGAGAGAAAAAAAACTAGACTCAAATTTCCAAACTGAACATCTTTCCAGAGACAACATGTGAAGAGGAGATTAGACTGTTTCAGGTATGAAATGAGTTCTGGAGAATATAAATCAAGTTGTTGCCATCTCTTCCTAAAGAAGACAACAAAGGTCTTCATGGGTAAAGTATAAAATCACAGGGTCCCACCAAAGGTTATAATTACATATAGGTCTCCTTTAGAAAATGGCACCATACTATATGTCCTTTTCTCCAATCATAATTTCACTTAACAATGTCATATTTTATCAAGTAGATATTTCAGTATGTATCTCAAAGGAATTCTTGGGTGCATAAGTATTTCATAACCAGGACACAAAGAGCACTAACCAAAAAAATATAGGGCACCTGAGTGCCTCAGTTGGTTAAGCACCTGTTTTCAGCCCAGGTCCCAGGGCTTTCTGCTCCGCAGGCAGTCTGCTTCTCCCTCAGCCCCTCCCCCACTCATGCTATTTCTCTCCCTCTCAAATACATAAAATGTTTAAAAATAAAAAAAGAAATATGAACTGTACCTAATTAAAATTAGCAACTTCCACCCACCAAAAGATTCCATTAACAGACTGAAAAGGCAAGCCACGGAGTGATTCACAATATATATATTCAATAAGAGATTTACTCCCAAGGGGCACCTGGGTGGCTCAGTGGGTTGAGCCTCTGCCTTCGGCTCAGGTCATAGTCTCAGGGTCCTGGGATCAAACCCCACATCGGGCTCTCTGCTCAGCGGGGAGCCTGCCCCCCCCGCCCCCGCCTCTCTGCCTACTTGTGATCTCTCTCTCTCTCTCTCTCTGTCAAATAAATAAATAAATAAAGAGATTTACTCCCAAAATAAAATACAAAGCAAAAAAAAAAAAAAAAAGAGAGAAGCAATAAAAAACGACAACACAGTGGTGCCGGTGTGGCTTAGAGACTTAAGAGCCTGTCTTTGCCTCATAATCCAAGGGTCCTGAAATTGAGCACCACATGGAACCCCACATTGTGCTCACTGCTCAGCAAGGAGTCTGCTTCTCTCTCGCCCCCCTGTTCTTCCCCCACCCCCACCACTCATGCACACACATGTTCTCTCTCTTGCTCTATCAAATAAATTCTTTTTTAAAAAAAAAGAGACAATTCTGGGAAGGGTGGAGTAGGGTGCACTAGCAATCGGTCAGCCACCCCGAGACTTTTACTACAATTGAAAAATCTGTCAGATATAACTGTGTTAGAGCCCTCAAGTCAACCCTAAGGCACACTATGCACCTGTTCCTGGGGCAACTGACACCTTGCAGAAGCCAGGGTTCACTAAAAGGACCCTGTCCTTCAGATATTGGAAACCTCTCCTCTGATGACTGGTTACAACTTTTGATCACAGAGTTGCAAACCAAGAGGCCAGTAGCTGTCACTGTTGTACTATCCCCACCCATGATTATAAGCCCCTCCCCTTCCAGGTGAAATGACTTCCAGGGGATTTATTTCTCCAAATATCCTCTCTGCTCCCTGATGTCTTGTCATTTTCCCCTTTCAGGAGCCAGACATGAAAGACTAGGACATTAAAAAACAACTCCAGGGGCACGTGGGTGGCTCAGTGGGTTAAAGCCTCTGCCTTCGGCTCAGGTCATGATCCCAGGGTCCTGGGATCAAGCCCCGCATAGGGCTCTCTGCTCAGCAGGAAGCCGGCTTCCTCCTCTCTCTCTCTGCCTGCCTCTCTGCCTACTTGTGATCTCTGTCTGTCAAATAAATAAATAAAATCTTTTTTAAAATTTTTTTTAAAAAACTGCATATATGGGAAAAATTACAAAGTGACCATGCATAATTAAGGAAAGGTTTAGGGAAGTCCTGAGAAGATGTTCTATTTACAGCCCAGGCTAATCTTCAGGACACGGACCATCTATAACAATAAGAAAACAAAGAACAGTAAACAAAAACACAAACCCTGGGGAAGGAGGAGAATCTGATTTCCAGAGTTACTACATTATTAGATTCAAATGTCAATATTCAACAAAAACTAAGAAGGCATACAAAGAAACAGGAAAGTATAGCCTTTCAAAGAAACAAGGAAGTATAACTTTCAAATGAAGTTAAAACAACTGTCTCAAAGATGCTAAAAGAACTAAAACATGAGAAGGAAATCAAGAAAACCATGGTTGAAAAAAATGCAAAAATCAAAAGACCCAAAATACAAAACAAAACAAACACAAAACCCAACAGACACACCAAGGAGTAATCGCAGACTGAAATGGAAAGTCCGATAACAGAAATGAAAAAGAATAAAAGTTAAACAAAAATTAACTTGGGGTGCCTGGGTGGCTCAGTGGGTTAAGCCTCTGCCTTCAGCTCAGGTCATGATCCCAGGGTCCTGGGGTCAGCCCTGCATTGGGCTCTCTGCTCAGCAGGGAGCCTACTCCCCCCACCCCCACCCCCACCCCCCCCATCTGCTGCTCTGCCTACTTGTGGTCTCTCTCTCTGGCAATTAAGTATTTTAAAAAATAAAATAATATCTTTAAAAAATAATAGTAATAAATAAAAAAATAAAGAATGCTAGAAGGCAACACAAAAGCATTAAAAAAATAAAGCTCTTGGGTAAATATATAAATACATAAAGAATCCTAAAATACTCTAATGGTAGTGCATAAATCAGTGTTATTGCTGGTATAGCATTTAAAATTAAAAGCATATAGGGTCACCTGGGTGGCTCAGTAGGAACAGCATGCAACTCTTGATCTTGGGGTCCTGAGTTCAAGCCCCATATTGGCCTAGAGCTTATTTTTTAAAATTTTAATATTTTTTTAAATTTATTTATTTGTCAGAGAGAGAGGAGAGAGAGAGAGCAAGCACAGGCAGACAGAGTGGCAGGCAGAGGCAGAGGGAGAAGCAGGCTCCCTGCTGAGCAAGGAGCAAGGAGCCTCCTTGCTCCTTGGGACTAGATCCCAGGACGCTGGGATCATGACCTGAGCCGAAGGCAGCGGCTTAACCAACTGAGCCACCCAGGCGTCCCATTATTTTAAAAAATTTTAAAAGTTAAAAGCATACAAAACAACTATGCCTATAAAACTGTCAATGAATACAAAATAAAAGATATAATTTGTGACATTATTAACACAATATAAGGGGAAATTTATAGGAATAGAGTTTATATATGAATAAATTTATCACCTAAAATAAATTAAAACCATACAATGTATTTATTATGCAATCTTCACAATAATGATGAATAAAATACCTATAGAAGATACATACAGGTAAATAAGGAACTAAAGCATGCCACTACAACAAATTAACAAAACAAAAAGGCAACAAGAGAGGAAAAGAGACAAAATAGGTATAAGACATACAGAAAATGTAAAATGTCTTGCTTTTTCAGTAATCATATTAAAAGTAAATATAAGAGGGGTGCCTGAGTGGTTCAGTCAGTTAAGCATTCATTTTTTGGTTTCAGCCTAGGTTGTAGTCTCACAGGTTGTGAGATCCAGCCCTATGTCCCTCTCTACACTCAGTGAGGAGTTGGCTAGAGAGTCTCTCCCTCTGCCCCTCCCCACATCTGTCTTTAAAACAAAAACAAACAAAAGATACAGAGGGACATTAAACAATGCCTGGGTGGGGCCTGGGTGGCTCAGTCAGTTAAGTGTGTTCCTATGGACCCTGGGATTGAGTCCCACATCCAGCTCCCTTCCTGCTTGTCAGGAAGTCTCCTTCTCCCTTTCCCTTCTCCCTCGGCCTGCTTCTCTGCCTATTTGTACTCTCTACCTCTCTGTCAAATAAATAAATAAAATCTTAAAAAAGAAAAAAAACAATGCCCACTTATATGCTATCAACAAGAGACTCACTTGAGATGTAAGGACACTCAAAGGCTGAAAGTGAAAGGCTGAGAAAAGATACTCGATTCAAATGGTTACCAAAAGACAGAAGTGGTCCTACTTATGAGACAAAATAGGCTATAAGAGAAAAACTGTCAAGAGATAATCATCATTATTATGATGAGTCAATTTACCAGGAACTTATAACAATTATAAATATGCAGGCACCCAATACAGCACCCACATGTATGAAACAAACCGTGAGAGACCAAAGAGAGAAATGTACACTAACAATAAGTGAAAAATCCAAATACCCTACACTTTTAATAATGGATCAGAAAATCTAATAAGGAAACAAAGTAACTGGAAGAAACATTACATATCAAATGGACCTAACATATAAAAAATAATCTTAACAACACAATCCTCATTCTTAAAAGGCAAATGGAATTTTCTCCAGAATACATCACATCTTAAGCCACAAAATAAATCTCAACAAATTTAAGAATTTAATTTAAATTTAAATTGGTACTGATACCATACCAAGTATCTTTTCTTGTTTCAATGGAATGAAACTAGAAATGAATTGACAAAAGAAAACAATTTACAAATATCTGGAAATTAAGTAACACACTTTTTTTTTTGAGGGGAATGGAGAGGAGCAGAGGAGAGGAAGACAATCTTAAACAGGCTCCATGCCCCTCGCTAAACCTGATGCAGCGCTTGATCTCATAACCCTAAGGATCAGGACCTGAGCTGAAACCAAGAGTTGGATGCTTAACAAACTAAGCTACCCAGAAGCCCCTAAAAATAACACTCACTTAAAACAAATAAGACAAAAGAAGTCACAAAGGAAATGAGAAAATATCTTAAAACAAAAGCAAAACACAGCACACCAAAACTTATGGTATGTGGTGAAAGCAGTGTTAAGAGGCAAGTGTACTGCTATAAACATGCACATTTAAAAAAATGCACATTAGGGCGCCTGGGTGGCTCAGTGGGTTAAGCCTCTGCATTCAGCTCAGGTCATGATCCCAGGGTCTTGGGATGGAGCCCAACCATTAAGCTCTCTGCTCAGCAGGGAGCCCGCTTCTCCCTCTCTCTCTCTGCCTGCCTCTCTACCTACTTCTGCCTACTTGTGATTTCTCTCTCTGTCAAATAAATAATCTTTTTTTTTAAAGATTTTATTTATTTATTGGACAGACAGAGATTAAAAGTAGGCAAGAGAGGCAGGCAGGGAGAGAGAGGAGGAAGCAGGCTCTCCGCGGAGCAGAGAGCCCGATGCGGGGCTCGATCCCAGGACCCCGCGATCATGACCTGAGCCGAAGGCAGAGGCTTTAACCCACTGAGCCACCGAGACACCCCAATAAATAAATAATCTTTTTAAAATATGTACATTAAGAAGAAAAATCTCAAATCAACAACCTAAACTTACACCATAAACAAGTAGAAAAAGAACTAAACCCACCATGAACAGAAAAAGAAAAATAAAGATTAGAACACATATAACTGAAATAGAAAAAAACAGAAAAAAATCAACACTAACTTTTGGAAAGACCAACAAATTGACAAATCTTTAGCTAGACTAAGAAAAAAGAGAGGACTTTAGTAACAAAAATTAGAAATGGAAGGAGATATTAACAATGGATGTTACTGAAATAAATGAGATGATAAGAAACAACTATGAAAAATTATGCCAACAAATTGGATAGCCAAGAAAAAATGGATAAATTCCTGCCAACATAAAACCTAGTAAGACTGAATCATTAAAAAATTTAAAAAATCAGAACAGACATATTGAACCAGTAATCCAAAATCCCCAAACAAGGAAAAACATAGCACCAAATGTTTTCACTGGTGAATTCTACCAAACATTTAAAGAACAAGTAACACCAACCCATCTTAACCACTTCCAAACATATGTTGTCATTCTTCTTATGTATATATGCAGGAGAGGGATGGAACCTATGGTAATTCTACGTTTAACCTTTGGAGGAACTGCCAAACTTTTTCCCAAAGGACCTACATCATTTTATATTCCCCTTAGCAATGTAGGAGGGTTCCAATTTCTCTATATCCTTGCCAATACATGTTCTGCAGCCTTTGGTTTTCCAACCTTTAAAACATAATAACACCTTCTCCCTCTGCCTGTCGCTCCCCTTGCTTGTGCTGTCAAATGAATAAAGTCTTTAAAAAAATAAATAAATATAATGCAGAAGCATATACCCTAACCCTGTGGAAGTGGTGTTTAGTGAGCTATGTACACCGCCCTTTAAGCTTCTTCTCACACATACTTCAAGAGCATGGCTCCAGGGGCACCTGGGTGGCTCAGTGGGTTGGGGCCTCTGCGTTCGGCTCAGGTCATGATCCCAGGGTCCTGGAATCGAGCCCCACATCGGGCTCTCTGCTCAGCAGGGAGCCTGCTTTCCCCCCTCTCTCTGCCTGCCTCTTTGCGTACTTGTGATCTCTGTATGTCAAATAAATAAATAAAATCTTAAAAAAAAAAAAAAAAGAGCATGGCTCCTAACACAATACAGTATCCAAATTTCTGACTCCAATTACAACAGTTGTACATGCACTTTTTTTTTTTAAGATTTATTTATTTGACAGAGAAAGACACAGCGAGAGAGGGAACACAAGCAGGGGGAGTGGGAGAGGGAGAAGCAGGCTTCCTGCCAAGCAGGGAACCCGATGTGGGGCTCAATCCCAGGACCCTGGGATCATGACCTGAGCCGAAGGCAGACGCTTATGTTGAAAAGCTGTGAACCGTAAAAGCATGTGACAGATTCTGAATTTTATTTTTTTATTCTAGAGAGAAAATATGTATTTATATGAGAGAGAAAGAAGGCACATGTTCATGAACAAGGGGAGGGGCAGAGGGAGAGAATCTTAAGCAGACTCCCCATTAGGCACAGACTCCAAAGAGGCTGGATCCCAGGACCCTGAAATCATGACCTGAGCTGAAATTAAGATGCAGATGCTTAACCAACTGAGCCACCCAGGAGCCTTCAATTCAGGATTTTTTTTTTTTAATGATTTTGTTTGCTTTTTTTTTTTTTTAATTTTATTTATTTGACAGAGATCACAAGTAGGCAGAGAGGCAGGCAGAGAGAGGGAGGGGGAAGCAGGCTCTCCGCGGAGCAGAGAGCCGGATGTGGGGCTCGATCCCAGGACCCTGGGATCATGACCTGAGCTGAAGGCAGAGGATTTAACCCACTGAGCCACCCAGGCGCCCCTAGATTCGGGATTTTAATTTATTTGATCAGGAGTATCTGTCATAGGTGCAGTACAGGGCACGGGGGTGCAAATCCACTCCATTTATAATTTACCAAAGTTATAACAATTTTACACTTATTTGCATGATCATTTGATTAACGTTAATCTTAGCCTATTTCATTTTGCACACCATACCAATTAACTAGCACATAATAAATACTTTCATTATATTTATGAAAGAATGAAAGAAACAGGTTCTATTCCAGATCTCCAGAATCTGAATAACTTAAGTGCTAAACCTAGGTGTATACATTAAAAAAAGAAAGCCTTGGGACGCCTGGGTGGCTCAGTTGGTTAAGCAGCTGCCTTTGGCTCAGGTCATGATCCCAGCGTCCTGGGATCGAGTCCCACATAGGGCTCCTTGCTCGGCAGGGAGCCTGCTTCTCCCTCTGCCTCTGCCTGCCACTCTGTCTGCCTGTGCTCGCTCGCTCACTCTCTCTCCCTCTCTCTCTGACAAATAAATAAATAAAATCTTTAAAAAAATAAAAAAATAAAAAAATAAATAAAAAAAAAGCCTGACTGAAATAAAATACTGTGCATCTTTCCTGTAAAGGTAGTAACTACTTATACACTAAAGTGAAATAATCTAGAAACAGTTCAGTTCTAAAGAAGTTATTTCTACAGCAACAATAACTTTTGATCCTAAATTAGCATGAGGATCATTTATACTAAAATGGGGAACATTCTGTTTTTCTATTAAGTCTTTGATGTAAATTAATTTACATATTAAAGATCAGCTGACAAAACAGTAACTGCTGAAAGGTACTGAGAATGAATTAAATGTCAAGAGGGCAGAGTAAAGAGTAACTGCTAAGAGATTCTACCTACTTAAACCACAGTACCATGTTATCAGGTAAGATTCTAGATCCATTAACTAGTGTGTGAATGAAACTACCCTCATAGCAGATTTACATACTGAATAATATTAATTCTCACAATAACCATCTCTCTCCATTTTACTGATGAGAAAATTAAAACACATGGTCTTATTATGATTCTAGACACAAAGCGAGTAATATAGAATCGATTTTAAGTGTTTGTCTTATACCCTAATACTATCAGTAAACTATGAAGTATTTTCTGAAAGTTAATTAAAAATGCCATGTAGGGGCACCTGGGTGGCTCAGTGGGTTAAAGCCTCTGCCTTTGGCTCAGGTCATGATCCCGGGTTCCTGGGATCGAGCCCCACATTGGGCTCTCTGCTCAGCGGGGAGCCTGCTTACTCTTTACTCTCTCTGCCTTACTTGTGATCTCTGTCAAATAAATAAATAAATAAAATCTTTAAAAAAAAAATTAAAAAATTAAAAAAATGCCATGTATATGCCACCATATAATGCTCCTTAAACAGAAATGACCAACTTAGCTATAACAAGTCTTAACTTTTGGGTGCCTGGATGGCTCAATGGGTTAAGCCTCTGCCTTCAGCTCAGGTCATGATTTCAGGGTCCTGGGATCAAGCCCCACATCAGGCTCTCTGCTCAGCAGACAGCCTGCTTCCCCCTTTCTCTCTGCCGGCCTTTCTGCCTACTTGTGATCTCTCTGTCAAATAAATAAATAAAATCTTTAAAAAAAAAAAGTCTTAACTTTCTAAAGATGTAAAGACTCCTAAGTCAGTTCTAAAGAATTTCTGTATTTCTAAGATATCTTCCCTTTATAACCCCAAAACAAACATGAAATAATGAAAATACCAGACTTCTCACCAACTAAGTCAAATCATTAGGACACTTTTATCCAGCAAAAAGAATAAAATTCTAGGAGCACCTGGGTGGCTCAGTGGGTTGGGCCTCTGCCTACAGCTCAGTCATGATCCCAGGGTCCTGGGATCGAGCCCCACGTCGGGCTCTCTGCTCAGCAGGGAGCCTGCTTCCTTCCTCTCTCTCTGTCTGCCTCTCTGCCTACTTCTGATCTCTGTCTGTCAAATAAATAAATAAAATCTTAAAGAAAAAAAAGAATAAAATTCTATTAGCATTTTATACTATATGTATAAAATATTTTATGAAGAAAAAAGAAAGTAAAAATCACATGTGGAATTTTTTTTTTAAGTATTTTTTTTTTTTAAGATTTTACTTATTTATTTGAGAGACAGAGATCACAAGTAGGCAGAGAAGCAGGCAGAGAGATGGGTAAGGAGGCTCCCCTCTGAGCAGAGAGCCTGATGCAGGGCCTGATTCCAGGACCCTGAGACCATGACCTGAGCTGAAGGCAGAGGCTTTAACACACTGAGCCACCAGGTGCCCCTCACATGTGGAATTTGATGCATTTACTAAAAGGACCCCCATGAGGTAAATTCTCTTATGAGCACTTTATAAACAAGGTCTTTTAAAATTAGAAGACAGCAATATTGGGAAAAAAATTAGATCATCTTTAATTTCTCTCCCAACTATTTCCCACATAATAAAGCAAGAGGTTCATTAAGTACTACTGTTTCCATTTCTTCCATAACATGTAGTAGATTTGGGGGTGCCATAATATTGGGTGTCTCAGTCAGTTAACAGGCTTGTGCTCTCTCTCTTAAAAAAAAAATGCTAGATTTTAAGTTTAGATGATACTTCATAACGATAAGGCTAGTAACAATTCCTTCCTCCAAACTATTCCTAAAAAATGTGGATTCAAAATATTTTAAGAAAAAATTCCATTAAACTACTTAGTATAGACTTACCCAGGTTTCCTTGCTCGATTGTCAGTACCACCTCATCCATCACCACGGCCCTAAAGTCCAATTCCTCCTCACAACATTTGGCCTTTAATGCTCGTAAAATCTCTTTTTGGGGATAGTCTTCTCTGATTCGACGATCTGTCAAAAACCACAACTTGGCTGCCACAGAGCTACACATCTTGATCTGCTTGGTCTTCCTTCTCTTGGATTATTTCCTCCTGAATGCCGATTCTTTCTATACAGAAAGACAAAATTCACATACAGAGTAAATAAAGAATTCTACTTAAGGAATTTCATGTTTCTGGGGCTCCCCTGTACATATGAAAATAAGTTTCACTTCCTCATATTAAAAAAAATCTATTTGGGGTACACCTGGCTGCTGGGCTCAGTTGGTAGAGTGCACAACTCTTGATTTTGGTGGTCTAAGTTAGAGCCCCACATTAGGCATAGATATTACTTAAAAAATATATATATTTTTTTTTTAAGATTTTTATTTATTTATTTGATGGAGAGAGATCACAGTAGACAGAGAGGCAGGCAGAGAGAGAGAGAGAGGGAAACAGGCTTCCCGCTGAGCAGAGAGCCTGATATGGGACTCGATCCCAGGACCCTGAGATCATGACCCGAGCCGAAGGCAGCGGCTTAACTCACTGAGCCACCCAGGCGCCCTTAAAAAATATATATTAATGGGGTGTCTGGGTGGCTCAGTCAGTTAAGTATCTGCCTTCGGCTCAGGTCACGATCCAGGGTCCTGGGGAGGAGTCCTACATCGGGCTCCCTGCTTAGTGGGAAGCCTGCTTCCCTGCTTCTCCCTCTCTCTCCCCCCCTGCTTGAGCAATCTCTCTGCAAAATAAATAAGTAAATATGTAATATATATATATATATATATATATATATACATATATATATATATATAATATTTGTATGTAAGTGTTAAAAAAAAGAAATCTGATTCTTGGCTTTCACACAAATAAATGCTGTGATTATATATTAACTATACAAATAAAAAATGAATAATGTAATATGATGCCTTTTCCCTTTCATTCAAAGAAAAAATTTTTATACCACTAGAAATATAGAAACTCACAACTTCCCATGAAACAAAATTTCTTCATCACTGGGGAAGCTACCACTGCTATTTTATAATTACAGCAGATCACTTAGTACAAGTCCCATTTTCTACTTTATGTTCAATGTCATTCCCTATATTATATACTACCTAGGAATGTACTTTAATATCATCATCTACTTTTGACTGATTTACTCCTTCCCCAAAACGCAAATCCCTTGATATAAAATAGATGAGACTAATCATCAATATATCCTGATCCTTCCCATCACAACAACTCTCTATATATTCATATATCTGTAGTTTTTTTATTCAATTTTCTTCCTTTATTTTGTTATATTTGTGTATTTTATTACAAACACATTTATAGAAATGTTTTAAATAACAAGTAACACCTGTGTTACTAGAGAAGTATCAATACTGAAATCATTTATATAGCAACTTTAATCAAAATAAATAGTTAGGGGCGCCTGGGTGGCTCAGTGGATTGAGCCGCTGCCTTCGGCTCAGGTCATGATCTCAGGGTCCTGGGATCGAGCCCCGCATCGGGTTCTCTGCTCAGCAGGGAGCCTGCTTCCCTCTCTCTCTCTGCCTGCCTCTCTGTCTACTGTGATCTCTCTGTCAAATAAATAAATAAAATCTTTAAAAAAAAAATAAATAGTTCAAGAGGTGCCTGGGTGGCTCAGTCGTTAAGCATCTGCCTCTGCTCAGGTCATGATACCAGGGTCCTGGGACCCAGCCCTGTGTCAGGCTCCCTGCTCTGTAGAAAGCCTGTTCTTTTTCTCCCACTCTCCCTGCTGTGTTCCCTCCCTCACTGTGTCTCTCTCTGTCAAATAAATAAAATCTTAAAAATAAATAAATAAATAAATAGTTCAAGAATATGGAAAAACAACTTAAACAGGAAATGCTGGGGTCCATTCACTAAAATTTATTTCAATCAGGGGATAGCATACTCTTACTCAAGGTTTTTATGCTTCCTTTAAATAGAACTTTTTTCAACAGATTGTTTACTAGAATACAAAAAAGGACTTTCTTCAACAGAGTGCTGCTTCTCAGAATCTGCATCATGAGCAAAAGCTTGTATCATGAGTAAGACAACAGTTGAAAATTTCCCTAAGAAGCAAAAGTTTCAAGTTTTACTAACAAATGTTAACAGGTGGTTACAAACAAACAAACAAACAAACAAAACTTTACAAAAATAAAATTCCTGAGGCCCCTGGCTGGCTCAGAAGTACAGCATGTAACTCTTGATATCAGGATCCTGAGTTCTAGCCTCACTGGGGCATGGAGCCTACTTTATTATTTTTTTTCTTTTAAATTCATTTATTTGTCAGAGAGAGAGGGAGAGAGCACAGGCAGATAGAGTGGCAGGCAGAGGCAGAGGGAGCAGGCTCCCTGTCGAGCAAGGAGCCTGATGTGGGACTCCAGGAAGCTGGGATCATGACCTGAGCCGAATGCAGCCACTTAACCAACTGAGCCACCCAGGCATCCCTGGAGCCTACTTTAAAAAAACTTCTAATATCACCCCAGATGACATGGCAAACCTAACACAGAAAAAATAATGAGGGTAAGAACTAGAGAAAGGAATGACCATATAGATGGCTTCCAGCACCACAGCTGGAAGTGATTCCTCATGCACCATTCACACACTCTCCAGGGTCTCAGTCAGAAGGGCCTGCTCCATAGATGTACACCGTAAGACCAGAACATCATGAGCCAGATGCACCACCACATATATACACACAGCTCCAACCCCAAACCTTAGCCTGCCATGCCTGCCACACTCACACACCTGCCCCACAACCCAGGGTCTCAAGGCATCAATCACAGGAAAGCAGGGAAGGAATAAAGTAACATGGGAGATACACATAAGAGTGTGACTTGTAGCTGTGGAAAAGCAAGGGGAGAGCTCTCAAATGTGGCAATGCATCAGGCCAAGACCCAAGAAATCAGCAAAGGGGATGACTAGTGCCCAGAGGCTTCTGACCCCTTGTGTTATTGTTCCACAGCTGTGGACAAGAACATGACCTCTTAAAAAAAGAACATGCCCTCTTGAGCCTTAGTCTAGATATGAATTGAAGATGTGGTCTCAAAGGAAAAGCTCCACATAAGAAAAGTTGCACCAGAGTACCTAATGCTTCCTCAGTTTCCCTTGAGAGAGGCATTATAAAATGACCTTAAGATATTTAGACCAAGTAGTTTTTGGACCACCCTGTCAAGGACATTTAATACTCCAAAGCCATCTTGGTGCCTTCCCTGATACTTAGGTCTTGAACATCATCTGTTCACTGATATGACTGAATTTTACTGCATGGAAACTGTACTGAATGAGTAAAGCAGTTGTGGCCCCCAACAGAACTCAGGATAGGATAGTAAAGCCAATGGCAACTGGGAAGTAGAAATGTTGGCCAATACTGGTATGTCAACTCATGGAAAATGCCCAGGCCACAACATTAACACAACATGTTATGTTCAATGATTCTATAATTGGACAACAAAAACACTCCTAAGCTGCAATCTCATGTCGTTGTGCAGCAACTCCCAACAGATGATGCACATGGGCATCATGTCTGGCTTTATGCCTGCAGCTCTCATACCCATGCATAATCTTTGGGTGTTTCCACGCTGGTATGCCACCATCAACTAACTGCAAATTCGGGTTAGCCTCCCCATTTCTTTTCATTTTTTAAAAAACATTTATTAGCAGGGCGCCTGGGTGGCTCAGTGGGTTAAAGCCTCTGCTTTTGGCTCGGGTCATGATCCCAGGGTCCTGGGATCGAGCCCCACATCGGGCTCTCTGCTCCGTGGAGAGCCTGCTTCCTCCTCTCTCTCCCTGCCTGCCTCTCTTGCCTACTTGTAATCTCTGTCTGTTAAATAAATAAATAAAATCTTTAAAAAAGAAAAAAAGAAATATACCTATGTATTTATTTTTTTTTATTTATTTTATTTACATTTATTAGAGAGAGTGAGAGACAGAGCATAGAGCATGAGCAGCAGGAAGGGGCAGAGGGAGACGGAGAAGACTCCCCACTGAGCAGAGAGCCTGATATAGGGCTCAATCCCAGGACCCAGGGATCACAAATTTAGCAGAACGCAGATGTTTGACTCACTGAACCACCCAGGTGCCCCTCCTTTCATTTCTCCCAATGCAGCAGCCTGATCTCTGCAAGGCTTTCATAGGGGATACATGCACCCCCAGATTTGGAACTGGAGAAATCCTCTGCAGAAGACTTTATGAAATATGTAGACACTGTCTTGAAGAGGTCCAACATCAATGCCAATGACTGGTTCCTCAAATCCACCTAGTGGCAGTCAATACGGCAGCATCTGGGGATCATGACCTTGCCCTGCACAGAGATTATCTTTGTTCATATGGAATACATTTTCTTTATCAGTTTCAAAAGATTCTTATGTGGGGTGCCTGGGTGGCTCAGTGGGTTAAAGCCTTTGCCTTCGGCTCAGGTCATGATCCCAGGGTCCTGGGATCCAGCCCCGCATAGGGCTCTCTGCTCAGCGGGGAGTCTGCTTCCTCCTCTCTCTCTCTCTGCCTGCCTCTCTGCCTACTTGTGATCTCTGTCTGTCAAATAAATAAATAAAATCTTAAAAAAAAAAAAAGAGTCCCTTGTAAAAGTAAAATGGTTCCTCCCCCCACACACAATATGAAGGAAAACAATGCACAAATATCAGATACTGATAAACTGCTAAATCATTTTTTCTTTTTTTAACAAAGAGACATTTGACAAAGAAAATTTACATTTATATTAGACATAGTTCTCCCATGCAACTTCTGGATACACATGCAAATAAAAGTCACTGTGATCTGTCAATAGTCTAGGCAGGGCTAATTAAATGGGAATCATAAATAAAGTGCTTCTTTCATTTTTCTCATGAGACCCCCTCACTTATTCTGCTAGGAAAAAAGCACAATTATAATCTACCATGAAGATATTGAGGCACCTCTTACTCCTAGGAACATTATTTACTCCAGATAAGACATAGCATATAAACTCAGAATCAAAAGACTGAGAATGAAAAAAAGGTTAGATAAGGAAAATATACATACTAATGTACAAATAAGAATTTACTTCTTTTGGCAATTACTACAGATGTGCTTCTGATGACATCATTTCTGTCTTGGATGGGGAATATAAGAGTTATATCAGGTTTCTAGAGAAAAATAACAAATTTGTATATATTGAGTTTAGGCACTCCTTCAGTCTTCTTTTACGTGACCCTACTCTCCTGACAGTTCTTTTTCTATACATAATCCCTAGGGCTTCCTTCCTGAACCCTTCTCTACTTTCTCTATAACTGTCATCCTCACCAGGTTTCAACTATTATTATTGAAATTTGAATATATCATTGACCTACTAAATCTTTTTCCAACCAGTTTCCAACTGAATTTGAGAGATCCTATTTCAATCTGCCTAGTGTGCATTCCTAACTAAATGCCACCGACTATTCCCTCAGCTGAGCAAGTAAAAAGTTGATTTTTATTCACATATCTGCTTCAACACCTGGATTTTTCATTGTGTTAGTTCAAATGTGTCAACGTGGCTAGACAATGGTGCCCCAATTGTTTGCACTAGTCTATATGTTGCTATGAAGATGTTTTGTAAATATGATTAAAGTCTATAATAAGTTGACACTGAAGGAAGAGTCCCTCTATGTTGTACGTGGGTCTCATCCAACCAGTTGAAGGTCTAAAGAGCAAAAACAAGTTCCACAAAGAAATAACTATGCATTAAGACTATAACAGAAGTCCCTCCCTGAATTTCCAACCTACTGGCTTGCCCCATGAATTTCAGACCTGCCACAATCATACTAACCAATTCCTTAAAATTAACTTCTATTTTTCTTTTTCTTTCTCTCTCTTTCTCCCATTCTTTCTCCCTTTCTTTCTCTCCTCTCCCTCTATTAGCTCTAACAACCACCTGGACTCTTAAGGACAGGAGTGAACTCTAGGAAAAGCACAGCTACCTGTTAGAACTTGAATCCCTGACAGATGTGTGGTGCCATGACCTTGGACTACCTAGTACCTCTTTTGCTTATGTCAGTGATATTTGGGAATTCTTTATTACAGGCCACAGAACTTTTTATTTTAAGTATTGTCTGTCATACCTTGCTCAAAAGTTTTAGGAAATTATTCCCTTAACACCAAAGTCTGCATATGTCAGCATGCAGCAGTACTGTTTGTAAGAGGGATTTTTTTACACTTACAAGATCATCTTACATTTGATCCATTTCACTTTTACACTTATTTTCACAACATCCCTGAAGCATCCCTCCCTCCAAAGGCAAATTGTTCAAGGTCAAAAATTAGATGTAATCTCAGATCAACTAAGAATCTAAGTACTAAATAAACAAAGTATTTGATTAAATAATACATTCAATTAGTATTTGATTGCCTACTACATACTCTAAAAATATTCTGGTAAACAAAACAGACATAATCCTAGTCCTCACAGAGTTAAAAATGATCTGATATTAAAATGTCCACAAAAAAAAGATGCTCAACATCAATAATCATTAGGAAAATGCAAATCAAAACCATGTAAGTAAAATCACACACACTGGATAGCTACTATCAAAAAACAGAAAACAAATGTTGGGGAGCATGTAGAGAAACTGGAAGCCTTGCAAACTGTCAGTCGGAATGTAAAATGGTGCGACAGCTATGAAAAACGGTATGGCAGTTCCTCAAAAAATTAAAAATAGAACTACCATATGATCCAGTAATTCTACTTTCTATAAACCAAAAGAAATGAAAGCAGAGTTTTCAAAGAGGTATCTGTACACACATTTTCACAACAGCATTAAAATAACTAAAAGGTGGAAGTAACCGAAGTGTTTGTCGAAAGATGAATGAGTAATACAGAATATACGTACAATGCCTTAAAAAAGAATTAAATTCCAATGCATGCTACCACATGGATGAACCTGGAGGACATTATGTACTAGTATATAACTGCCAAATTCACAGAAAGTAAAATGATGGTTGCCAGGGGCTGGGATGTTGGGGGAATCAAGACTATTTGTATGTATGAAGAGTTCTAGAAATGAATATGGACAGTTGCACAAGAATGTGAATACAGTTAATACCACTAATGTGTGTTCTTAAAACATGACTAAGGGGCGCCTGGGTGGCTCAGTGGGTTAAAGCCTCTGCCTTCAGCTCAGGTCATGATCCCAGGGTCCTGGGATCCAGCCCCATGTTGGGCTCTCTGCTCAGCGGGAGCCTGCTTCCCCCCACCTCTCTCTGTCTGCCTCTCTGCCTACTTGTACTCTGTCAAATAAATAAATCTCTTAAAAAAATTTTCTGAAGATTTCACTTAATACAGGAATGCTAACTCAACCTATCTCTGGAATATCGTACAAACTCTACAAAATCTTCCCGAGATGCACAGTGCACAGTGTGTCTCCCTCAGAGTTCATCATGTTTAGGGGCGCCTGGCTGGCTCAGTCAGTGGAGCATGCAACTCCTGATCTCAGGGCTGTGAGTTAAGAGCCCCAAATTGGGAATAGAGACTATTTAAAACACCCAAAATCTTAAAAAAAAAAAAA
>PISX010030921.1:0-18069 GCA_004024625.1 Mellivora capensis
GGGGGGGGGGACCGTTCTGCCTCTAGTACATGAATGCTGTTTCCATTTGCGATGTTCGGAAATTTTTCATGAAGAACGTGTTCAACAATATCTTCTAGACTTCTTTCTTCCTCTTCCCCTTCAGGTATTCCAATAATTCTGACGTTGGAACGTTTCATGGCATCATTTATTTCCCTGATTCTGTTTTCGTGGTTTCTAAGCTCTTTGTTCCAGGCTTCCTCCTGATCCTTTCTCTCTATCTGTTTGTCCTCCAGATCACTAATTCTATCTTCTGTCTCAGTTACCCTAGCTTTTAGAGAATTTATATTGGATTGGATCTCATTGAGAGCCTTGTGAACATCATCCCTGGTGGCTTTCAGTTCTGCCCTAATATTGTGTACATCATCCCTGGTGGCTCTCAGTTCTGCCCTAATCAATTCCATTTGGTCGTCCATGGTTTTCTCCAACCTCGCTATTGCCTGGATAATTGTTAGCCTGAATTCCCTTTCCGACATAATGTCTATGTCGGTAGCCATTAGCTCTGTTGCACAGGGCCCATCCTCTGAATTTTTCTTCTGTTGGGCATTCCTCCTCCTAGTCATTTTGGTGAGAGTTGGCTGAATGGTTATAGCTGGATGTATGGACCTTGGTGCTGTGAAGGTGCACCCTGGAATGCGTCTGAGCAATCAAGAGTCCCCACCCAAATGAAAGAAAAAAAAGAAAGAAAGAAAGCAGAAAAAGAGAGAAAGAGAGAGAGAGAGAGAGGAAAAAGAAGGAAGGATAAAAGCGACGGCTCAGCCCAAATCGGCCCCAAGGTAAGCTTTGTGAAGTATACAAACAAATACAGACAAACCAAAAAGACTGATAAAAGTATATGACAAGAGAAGAAAAAAATATGTACATATATATGTAGAATCAAAATAAAGAAAAAAACAGACAAACAAAAAAAAAAAAGAACCTCGTCAAAAGGAACCCTAAGTATAAGATTTATAGACTACCAGGACAAACACATGTATACAAAAATACCGGTAGGAGAAAAAGATGGGAGAGTGGTTGTAAATTCTCAGTGTGGGCGAGGAAGGTTATTTTGCTTCTTCCTGGATGTATCTTGATATCTTTTTTAAAGGATACAACTTTCCTAAAATAACAGGGGATTAAAAATTGGTTTACCTATAGGGGTAGCATTGATTGGGGAAAGGGGATTACCTTGAATTTTAACTCTATATGAATATTAGCAAATAAAAGTAAAGAAAAGAATGATCTAAACTAAACTAAAGTGAAATTTTTAAAAAATATATAAAAAATAGAAAAGCAAAAGAAAAACATGGGTATATGTATCAAAAAGTTCAGGTTAAATGGTTATTATGGAAACTGATGTACTGGATGTCTCACTGTGATGGTAAATAGGCTAAAAAAATCTATATAACACAATAGAAAAGAGTAAAAAATTTTAAAAATGAACCAGAATAGTGGGAACGAATTAAGAATTAAACGTATCTATGAAGTAGTAGTGATTGTTGTCTTCTCGGCTGTTTGGCTTTCTGGGGGAGGGTCCTGCAGCGTGGGTTTTCAGGGGGTGTTTCCTGAGTTAAGTCCTTCAGTCCCCCTCCAGGGGGTGGGCTCTGAGGAAACCGGGCCTTTAGGCTTTTGTTCTCTGGATGATTTTATGTCTGTTCCTTTGTTTTCTCTCCCCCCTTGGCAGCTCCAGATGGTTCTTGGAGGTTTAGAGGAAAGCAAACTACACCCAGACCTCCCTCCCAGAGAGAAGCCCCAGTCCGTTCCCCTCTGGGTGCTGCAGAGCAGCTTCCCAGCCTCGATCTCTGAGGACACCTGTGTGTCCTGCTTGTACTCAATACCACAAGCGGCAGCTGTCTGAGCAGCTCCAGACCGCGAGAGAGGTTCCAAGCAGGGAAGGCACACAGAGATTTTCCTGCTGGCCCGAGCTGAGAGCGATCAGACTTTCTGGGTCCTAGAGAGCCCCGCTGGCTGGCGCCCGCGCACCTCTCTCAGGGGAGGGGGTGGAGCGCGTCTCAGGCTCTGCTAACATGGTGAAGCACACACGTGGGGACTGCAAAAGTCTGTTTCTGCTCCGGGAGCGTCCCAGCCCCTGCCACACGCCAAGTGCCCTTAGGAGGTCTCCTCACAGCTCAGAGACCAAGACCTTGTTTCTCCGCTGCACTCTCTCTGGCTCAGCGCCAGGGGTGTCTGCCCTCCGTGGGGGACTTAAGCCCCTGTCCCTAACAGTTCCAATTCCCACAATTTCACCCTGAGATCTTTTCTCTTTTTGAGTGCTTTTTATCAGTCTTCAAGTTAATGCTGGTCCCCAGTCGTAGGGCACTCTCTTATTGGGGTATTACTTCCCAATGTGTTTCCTCTGGTGGCTCCCTCCCCTTTTGTTTATCTTCTGATACCAGTCTGGCATTCCCACTCTGCTTTACCTGCCCACTGGCATCTTCCGCCCTGTAGAGATCCTGACGTCCCACTGGCGTCTTCTGCCCCCATAGAGATCCTGACAAGTAGAATTGTGATCTCATGCTGATTTCATGAGTGATCAGAGTTCCTTGGTAGGTAATCAGCTCACTTTATGGAACAGGTTGAACCAGAGCCTCCTCCTAGTTCCCCGCCATCTTATCTCCCCCCAACTTTTGCCACATTTTTAAAATTTTGAAGAGTTTGAGAAGAACTGATAATTCCTCTTTAAAAGTTTGTTAGAGGAGGGAGACAAGATGGCAGAGAACTAGGAGGAGGAACCTTTTCAACCTGTACCCTAAAGTGAGCTGATTACCTACCAAAGAACTCCAATCACCCATGAAATCAGCCTGAGATTAAAATTATACACGTCTGCATCTCTATGGGGGCAGAAGAAGCCAGTGGGCAGGTAAAGTGGAGTGGAAATGTCAGACTGGTATTGGAAGATAAACAAAAGGGGGAGGGAGCCACCAGAAGCGAGCCATTGGAAAATAATACCCCAATATGAGAGTGCCATGCGACTGGGGGCCAGCACTAACTTGGAGGCTATTTGAAAGCACTCAGAAAGAGCAAAGGATCATGGGAGGAAATTGTGGGAATTGGGGAGGTTAGGGACAGGGACTTAAGTCCCCAGACCAAACAGCCAACCCTGGCGCTGAGCCAGAGAGAGTGTGGTGAAGAAACCAGGTCTTGGTCCTTGAGTGAGCTCCTTTGTGAGAGCATGGGGTGTGGCTCCTGCGAGGCCCTGGGAGCATCAACAAATGGCAGAGACACAGCCTTTTTGCAGGAACCATGCAAGTGCTGCACTGCACTATCAGAGCCTGAGTCGGGCCCCACACCCTGCCCTGAGAGCGGTGCGGGCAGGCGCCAGCCCGGCGCTCTTAGACCCAGAAAGTATGAGTACTCACAGCCCGGGCCAGAGGGAGAATCTCAGTGTGCAATCACTGCTTGGGACCTCTCTGGCGGTCTGGAGCTGCCCAGGCAGTTGCCACTGTTGTGGTTTTGGGTACAAGCAAGAGTTCCTGTGTCCCCAGGGACCACAACCGGGAACGTGCTCGGCCAGCCGCCAAGGGGGAATTTATGTGCTCTGCAGCACCCAGAGGGGAACAGACTGAGGCTTTTCTCTGAGAGGGAGGCCTGGGTGCAATTTGCTTACCTCTAAAAACCAACAAAAGCTGTCAAGGCAAGAGGAAACAAAGGAACAAACATAAAAACCTCCAAAGAACTAAAGCCTGAAAAACCAGTTTCCTCAGAGCCCACCGCCTTGAGGAGGTTAGGAGGACTTAACTCAAAAAACACTGCCTGAAAACCCACTGTGGCTGGCGCCTCCCCCAGAAAGCCAACCGGAAAAAAAAAATAATGACAAGAGAACAACCATCACATCTTCATAGATTCAACTTTTATTTTTAATTTGTTCCCACCATTCTCGTTCATATTCTTTTATTTTTTATGTAGATAATTTTTTAACCTATTTACTATCACAGTGAGATGTCCAGTACATCAAATTCCATGATACCATTTTAACCTGAACTTTTTGATTCATATACCTGTGTTTTTCTTTTGCTTTTCTATTTTTAATTATTTTTTAAATTGTGTTTCAGTTTGTTTAGTTCATTTATTTTTATTTTTATTTTTATTTTTTAATATTCATATAGAGTTAAACTTCAAGGTAATCCCCTTTCCCCAATCAATGCTACCCCTATAGATAAACCAATTTTTAATCCCCTGTTATCTTAGAAAAGATTTGTCCTTTAAAAAAGATATCAAGATACATCCAGGAAGAAACAAAATAACCTTCCTCACTCACACTGAGAATTTATAACCACTCTCCCATCTTTTCCTTTTGCCAGTGTTTCTGTGTATTTGTGTTTGTCCTGATACTATATAAACCTTATACTTGGGGTTCTCTTTGATGAGGTTATTTTCTTGTTTGTTTGTTTTGCTTTTATATATATATTTTTTTCCTTTGTCAAAAAACAGATAGAAATATCTGTTTTTGTTTGTATACTGCATGAATCTTACCTTGGGGCCCATTTGGGCCGAGCCTTCTCTTTTATGTTTCTTTTTTTTTTTTTCCTGTCTCTCTCTCTCTCTCTCTCTTTTTTTCTCTCTTTCTGTTTTCTTTTGTTTGGGTGGGGACACTTGATTGCTCAAAAGCGTTGCAGAGTGCACCTTGAGTGCACCATGGTGGATACATCCAGCTACTTCCATTCAGCCATCTCTCACTAAAATGACTAAGAGGAGGAATGCCCAACAGAAGAAAAATTCAGAGAATGGGCCTTCTGCAACAGAGCTAATGGCTACTGACATAGACAATTTGTAGGAAAGGGATTTAAGGCTAACAATTATCCAGGCAATAGCTAGGTTGGAGAAAGCCATGAATGACAAAATGGAATTGATAGGGCAAACCTGAAATCCACCAGGGATGATGTTCACAATGCTCTCAATGAGTTCCAACCTAATCTAAATTCTCTAAAAACTAGGGTAACTGAGACAGAAGATAGAATTAGTGATCTGGAGGACAAAGAGATGGAGAGAAAGGATCAGGAGGAAGACTGGAACAAACCGCTTAGAAGCCACAAAAACAGAATTAGGGAAATAAATGATGTCATGAAACATTCCAATGTCAGAATTATTGGAATCCCTGAAGGGGAGGAGAAAGAAAGAAGTCTAGAAGATATAGTGGAACAAGTTCTCCATGAAAATTTCCCTATCTCGCGAATGGAACCAGAATTCATGTAAGAGAGGCAAAATGGTCTCCCCCCAAGATTTTAGATTCTCAAAAATCCTCGAGACTCCTGATAGTAAGAATGAGGAATTAGAAATGTAGAGATACTCTTTGAAGGCAGCTAGGAAAAAGAAGCTCCTTATGTACAGAAGAAATCCCATCAGAATAACATCAGACCTGTCAGAAACCTGGCAAGACAGAAAGAGCTGGCAAGGTATATTCAGGGCACTAAATGAGAACATGCAGCCATGAATACTTTATCCAGCAAGAATGACCTTCAAAATGAATGGAGACATAAAGAGTTTCCAAGACCAGCAAGTCTTAAAAGAGTATGTGACCACCAAGCCGACACTGCAGTAAATATTAAGGGGGGGATCTATAAAAGAGGAAAAATCCTAAGAATACCATTGAACAGAAATATAGAGACAATCAACAGAAAGAAAGACTTCAAAGGTAACACGATGTCAATAAAAACATATCTATCAATAATCATTTTCAATGAGAATAGCCTAAATGCGCCCATAAAATGACACAGGGTTGCAGATTGGATAAAACGACAGTACCCATCCATATGTTGTCTACAAGTGACTCATTTGAACCTAAGGATACACCCAGACTGAAAGTGAAGGGATGGAGAAGAATCTTTCATGCCAATGGGCCTCAAAAGAAAGCCGGGGTAGTGATTCTCATATCAGATAAATTAGATTTTAAACTAAAGACTGTAGTCAGAGATACAGAAGGACACTACATCGTTCTTAAAGGGACTATCCACCAAGATGATCTAACAATTGTAAATATATACCTCCAATATGAGAGCAGCCAATTACATAAAAAATATTAATCAAGATAAAGATTTATATTGATATGAACACATTGATAGTAAGAGATCTTAACACACCTCTCTCAGTAATAGACAGATCATCGAAGCAGAAAAACAATAAAGAAACAAGAGCATTGAATGACACATTGGACCATATGGACCTCATAGGTATATACAGAACATTCCAACCTAAAACAACAGAATACTCATTCTTCTCAAGTGCTCATGGAACCTTCTCCAGAATAGACCACATAATGGGTCACAAATCAGGACTCAACTGATATCAAAAGACTAAGATTTTTCCCTGATTATTATCAGATCACAATGCTTTGAAATTGGAGTTCAATCACAAGGAAATGTTTTGAAGGAACTCATACACCTAGAAGCTAAAGACGACCTTGATTAAGAATGCTTGGATCAACCAGGAGATCAAAGAAGAATTTAAATAATTCATGGAAACCAATGAGAATGAAGATACTTTGGTCAAAAAACCTATGGGTTACAGCAACGGCGGTCCTAAGGGGGAAATACATAGCCTTCCAAGCCTCCCTCAAAATAAAATTGAAAAATCTAAATTACACCAGCTGTTTCTACACCTTAAAGAACTGGAGAATCAACAAAAAATTAAACCAACTCCACACACAAGAAGGTAAATAATCAAAATTAGAGCAGAGATCTATGATCTAGAAACCAGGGATACAGTAGATCATATCAATGAAACAGAAGATGGTTTTTGGAAAGAATCAATGAGATCGATAAAACATTGGCCACACTAATACAAAAGAAAAGAGAGAAGGCCCAAATTAATAAAATAAGGAATGAAAAGGGAGAGATCACAACTAACACCAAGGAAGTAGAAACAATCATCAGAAGTTATTATCAACAGTTATATGTCAATAAGATAAACAACCTCAATGAAATGGATGCATTCCTGGAAAAATATAAACTCCCAAAATTGAACCAAGAAGATATTGACAACCTGAATAGACTGATATCTAGAAACGAGGTTGAAGCAGTGATCAAAAACCTCCTCCAAAAAAAGAGCCCAGGACCTGGTGGATTCCCTGGGAAATTCTACCAAACTTTCAAAGAAGAAATAACACCTACTCTCCTGACGACAATTCAAAAAATTGAGGCAGAAGGAAAACTTCCAGACTCTTTCTTTGAAGCCAGCCTTACCCTCATCTCCAAACCAGGCAAAGACCCCATCAAAAAGGAGAATTTTGGACCAATATCACTGAAGGATATGAATGCTAAGATTCTCAACAAGATCCTAGCAAACAGGATCCAACAGAACATTAAAAAGATTATCCACCATGACCATGTGAGATTCATCCCTGGGTTACAAGGATGCTTCAACATTTGCAAATCAATCAATGTGATAGAAAAAAACAGTAAGAGAAAGAGAAGAACCACATGGTCCTCTCAATTGATGCAGAAAAAGCATTTGACAAAATCCAGCATCCATTCCTGATTAAAATGCTTCAAAGTATAGGGATAGTGGGTAAAGTCCTGAACTTCATAAAATCTATCTAGGAAAGACCCACAGCAAATAACATCCTCAATGGAAGAAGGTCACAGCCTTCCCGTTGAGATCAGGAACACGACAAGGATGCCCACTCAAACCACTCTTGTTCAACATACTATTAGAAGTCCTAGCAACAGCAAACAGACAACAAAGAGAAATAAAGGGTATACAAATTGGCAATGAAGAAGTCAAACTCTCTCTCTTCACAGATGACATGATACTTTATGTGTAAAACCCAAATGACTCTACCCTCAAACTACTAGAACTCATACAGCAATTCAGTAACATGGCAGGATACAAAGTCAATGTACAGAAATCGGTGGCTTTCT
Organism: Mellivora capensis; assembly: GCA_004024625.1. Lineage (NCBI taxonomy): Eukaryota > Metazoa > Chordata > Mammalia > Carnivora > Mustelidae > Mellivora > Mellivora capensis. Next base: position 7,854 of record PISX010030921.1, read on the forward strand.
TATACACTAACAATGAAAATACAGAAAGGGAAATTAGAGAATCGATTCCATTTACTATAGCCCCAAGAACCATATGATACCTAGGAATAAACCTAACCAAAGAGGTAAAGGCTCTGTACTCGAGGAACTACAGAACACTCATGAAATACATTGAAGAAGACACAAAAAGATGGAAGACCATTCCTTGCTCGTGGATCGGAAGAATAAACATTGTTACAATATCTATACTGCCTAGAGCAATCTATACTTTTATTGCCATTCTGATCAAAATTCCACCGGTATTCTTCAAAGACCTGGAGCATATTATCCTAAAATTTGTATGGAATCAGCAGAGACCCCAAATCCCAAAAGAAATGTTGAAAAACAAAAACAAAACTGGGGGCATCATGTTACTTGATTTCAAGCTTTACTACAAAGCTCTGATCACCAAGATAGCATGATACTGGCATAAAAACAGATACATATACCAGTGGAACACAGTAGAGAGCACAGATATGGACCCTCTACTCTATGGTCAAATAATCTTTGACAAAGCCGGATAAAATATACAGTGGAAAAAAGTCTCTTCAATAAATGGTGCTGGAAAAATTGGACTGTTATATGTAGAAGTGTGAAAATCAACCATTCTCTTACACCATACACACAGGTAAACTCGAAATGGATAAAAGACCACAACATGAGACAGTAATCCATCAGAATCCTAGAGGAGAACATAGGCAGTAACCTCTTTGATATCAGCCACAGCAACTTCTTTCAAGATATGTCACCAAAGGCAAAGGAAACCAAAGCGAAAATGAACTTTTGGGACTTCATCAAGATCAAAAGCTTCTGCAAAGCAAAGGAAACAGTCACAAAAACAGAGAGGCAACCCACGGAATGGGATAAGATATTTGCGAATGATAGTATAGACAAAAGGTTGATATTTAGGATCTTTAAAGAACTTCTCAAACTCAACACACACAAAACAGATAATCATATCAAAATATGGGCAGAAGATATGAACAGACACTTCTCCAATTAAGACATACAAATGGCTGTCAGACACATGAAAAAATGTTCATCATCACTAGCCATCAGGGAGATTCAAATTAAAACCACATTGAGATACCAACTCACAACAGTTAGAATGGCCAAAATTAGCAAGACAGGAAACAATGAGTGTTGGAGAAGATGTGGGGAAAGTGGAACCCTTTTACACTTTTGGTGGGAATGCAAGTTGTTGCAGCCACTTTGGAAAACAGTGTGGATATTCCTCAAGAAGTTAAAAATAGACCTTCCCTATGACCCTGCAATTGTGCTACTGGGTATTTACCCCAAAGATACAGATGTGGTGAAAAGAAGGGCCATTTGTACCCCAATGTTTATAGCAACAATGGCCATGGCCGCCAAACTGTGGAAAGAACCAAGATGCCCTTCCACAGACGAATGGATAAGGAAGATGTGGTCCATATACACTATGGAGTATTATGCCTCCATCAGAAAGGATGAATACCCAACTTTTGTAGCAACATGGATGGGACTGGAAGAGATTTTGCTGAGTGAAATAAGTCAAGCAGAGAGTGTCAATTATCATATGGTTTCACTTATTTGCGGAGCATAACAAATAACATGGAGGACATGGGGAGATGGAGAGGAGAAGGGAGTGGAGGGAAATTGGAGGGGGAGATGAACCATGAGAGACTATGGACTCTGAAAAACAACCTGAGGCTTTTGTAGGGCTGAAGGGTGGTAGGTTGGGGGAGACAGGTGGCGGGTATTATCGAGGGCACGCATTGCATGGAGCACTGGGTGTGGTGCAAAAACAATGAATTCTGTTACTCTTAAAAGAATTAATTAAAAAAAAAGTTTGTTCGAATTTTCCATTGAAACCACTGGCTGTCTCTGGGATTTTTACTTTTGGGATATTTTTATTATTAGTTCCATATCCCTATCTGTTTTTGGTCTGCTCATATTTTCTATTTCTTCATGATTTTGTCTTGCTTCATTGTATGTTTTAGGAAATTTATTTCTCTCCCATATCATCTAATTTGCTGGCATATAATTCTTTACAATAGTTTCTTATAGTATTTTTAATTTCTTTTTAAAAATATTTAATTTGCTTGTTTGAAAGTGAGCCTGAAAGAGAGAGAGCATAAGCAGACAGAGGGGCAGAAGAAGAAGCAGACTCACCACTGAGCGGGATATCCATTGCAATGCTCAATCCCAGGACCCTAGGATCATGACCTAAGCCAAGGGCCAGTGCTTAATTGGCAGAGCCACCGAGGCATATGATGATTTACTTTCTGTTGCACTGATTGCATTAATTTGCCTATCATTTTAGTGTTTGAGTCTTTTTTTTTTTTTATGTCTGGTGAAGGTTTTGGAAATTTGTTTTTTCATTCAGAAACCAAACCTTAGTTTCTCTTCTTTTCTTTCCTTTTTTTTCTATTCCTTATTTCATTTATCTTTTATCTAATCTTCACTATGTTTTATCTTCTGAAAATGTAGGGTTTAGTTTGTTAATCTCCTAGTTCCGTTAGTAGTAAATTTAGACTGTTTATTTGAGATAATTCTGATTTATGTGGTTATATAATGCAATAAATTTCCTTCTTGGAAATATTTTTGCTGCATCCCACAAATTTTGCTATGCTGGTTCCTTTTAATTTAATTTCCTTTGCCTTAAAATATTTTCTAATTTTCTTGCACCATTGGTTGTTCAAGATTCTACAGTTTAATTCCATATATTTATTTTTCCATCCTGTATTGATTTCTTGTTTTATTCCATTGTGATAAAGATGATGCTTGGTATGATTTCAGGCCTGGATTTGTTAAGGTTTGTTTTGTAACATAACATGGGATCTATTCTGGAGAAAGCTCCATTGTGCATTGGGAAGGATTGTATTCTTCCAATGTGTGTAATGATCTGTGTGTGTTTTTTTTGGTTCATATGGTCTACAATGTTATTTACATCTACTTTTCCTTTATTGATTTCCTGTTGAATGTTATACATTATTGAAAGTTTGGTTTTAAATTCTGCAATTGTTATTTTCTTGGTTTTCATTTCTTCCTTCAGAACTTGCAAAGATCTAAATTCTTTTTTTAACTTTATTTTATTTCTTTGCTATTCCAAGATTCATCGTTTCTATACCACACCCAGTGTTCCATGCAATGTGTGCCCTCTTAATACCCAACACCAGGCTCACCCAACCTCCCACTCACTCTCCTCCTAAAGCCTCAGTTTGTTTCTCAGAGTCCACAGTCTCTCATGGTTTTTCCCTCCCTCTGATTTCCGCCAAATCTCTTCCCCTCTCCTTCATAGATCCAAATTCTTTAACAAAATATTAGCAAACAAAATTCACCAGCACACTGAAAAGATTATATCCATTTAGAATACAAGGATGTTTCTGCATACACAAATCAATTAATATGATTGATTACCTTAACAGAATAAATTTATTATATAATAATAAACAAAAAGCATACACACATATATATGTTAATTATATCTCAATACATGCAAAAAATGTATTTGAAAATATCCAAAATTATTTATATAAAAATTCTCAGAAGCAAGGAATAGAAGAAATTATCTTGAGATAATACTGGTGATATACAAAAAGTCCATCACTAACATGATATTAATTGGTGCATTGTTTTTACACAATTACTCAGCTAAAAGCAGAGGCTAAATCTTTTGAATGCCAGTGATTAGTCTCACAAGTAAAGTTCCTACTGACATATTTATTTAGGTTTTAACTTAAAGTAGATACTTGTTGATTGGGTTACCACCTGTCATCTTCTGCAATTTAGTTGTCTAGTTGAGATATATTCTCCCCTTTCATACATATGAATGATAAGCCATTATGTGTATTAGATTTAATGTGAAGTTATCCAGCTACTTATGAGCTCCTAATAACCTCCCAAGGTTTCAGAAAGGACTAGGAAGATTAGATGAAGACAATAAAAAACTAATACAATTGAAAGTACACGTGATTTAAAGGGGTGGGGGGTGGGAGGTTGGGGGAGCCAGGTGGTGGGTATTATGGAGGGCACGCATTGCATGGAGCACTGGGTGTGGTGTAAAACTATGAATTCTGTTATGCTGAAAAGAAATGAAATAAAAAAAAAGAAAGTACACGTGATAAGAATACTTAAGAATGGGTCTTTTTGGTCAGTCGTTTTTAACTAAGTATATCATTTAGCTATGAATTGTCATTTCATAGTGTGTGAATTCAGAGGATCATATCAAAGTAGAAAATCTGTTTAATTTTGACTCCTCTTCATTTATACAAATGATATATGAAACCACATTAATGTAAATAAGAGCAATATAAAAATGAATATATGACTACACATATCAAACTATGAAATATATCACTTAATTTTATAAGAGCATATAATTCAAATTTGTAGTAATAGTTGACTACATTTTTGTGACTTGTTAGAAATAATATTATTAATGATTATTATTATCATTGAGTATTTCTTGTAGCCACAGTAATTGATTTATATGTATGTACTTACTGAATACTCACAAGATAATATTATTTAGAGGGTGCCTGGGTCATTCAGTGGGTTAAGCCTCTGCCTATAGCTCAGGTCATGATCTCAGGGTCCTGGGATCAAGCCCCGCATCAGGCTCTCTGATCATCAGGGAACATGCTTTCCCCTCTCTCTCTGCCTGCCTCTCTGCTTACTTGTAAGCTCTGTCTGTAAAATAAATAAATAAAACCTTTAAAAAAGACAATATTATTTAGGTGTAATATGACTTTTTGAAGAGAGAATCTAATGGAGAGACTTCTGTTCTGTGGTATAATAAACTTAGTTCATTAAGTTTTATGGAAATCCAGAGATTAACAAGGACATATCAAAATATAGTATCTGACAAATTGTGTGTCTCATATAGGATGAAATAATTAGAAGGTTCAATAAATCATATTGAAGTTGTCTTTGTTCTTAAGTTTTTATTTAGCATTTGTTAGCATACAGTATAATATTAGTTTCATGCATACGATTTAGTGATTTAACACTTACATACAACACAGTGCTACTCACAGTGCAGTCCTTAAAAAAATCACCTATTTCACCCTACACTTCCCCCATCCCACTCTGTGTTATTAACCAAATTATATAAAGAACTCAGTAACGCAACTTCTAAAAAGTTGAAGTGATGAGTTCACATTTCTACAAAGAAGATATACAGAGGGCCAATAGACACATGAAAAGATGCTCCACACTATTCATCATGAGGAAAATACAAATCTGAACTATGATGACATTAACTCACACACATAAAATCAACAATACAAGATACAGCAATTGTAGCAAGGATGTGGATAGGGGGAACATTCTTGAATTGTTGGTGGGATGCAAACTCTTGCAGCCACTCTGAAAAACAGTATGGAGTTTCCTAAGAAATTTAAATATAGAACTACCTTATGACCCAGTAACTGCACTACTAGGCATTACTAAAGAATAAAAAACACTAATCTGAAGGGGTACATATACTCTGCTGTTTATAGCATCATTATCAATAATAGTCAAATTATGGTAAAAGCCCACATGTCCAACAACTTATGAATGAATAAATGATATTGAGTTTAACAAATGAAAGTAGTGATAGATGCCAAATATCATTTAATATGTGAAAATAAATGTCATATAACTAAAAGTATGAATTTTATAAAGGACTCCAGTTATGAAATTATGATTTCAGAAGGGGGAAATAATGTTCCCGTGATGAGAATATTGGCAAATGGAAATGTCACACTGACCTTAGCCAGACTTTAACCCTGATGCTCCTTCTCACCAAACCCAAGTTGGAAAATCCATTAAAAAATCAGCCCCACAGAAGACACGAACAGACATTTTTCCAAAGAAGACATACAGATAGCCATCAGACACATGAAAAGGTGCTCAATGTCACTGCTCACCAGGGAAATACAAATCAAAATTATAATAAGATATCACTCACACCTCTCAGAATGTGTAAAATCAATAACACAGGAAACAACAATGTTGGTGGGGATCTGGAGAAAGGGGACTTCTTTTGCACTGTAGGTAGGAATGCAAACTGGTGCAGCCACCCTAGAGAACATTATGGAGGTTCTTCAAAAAGTTAAAAATAGAACTAACATATGATTCAGCAATTTCACTCTTAGAGATTCACCAAGATTACTTTATTTGAAGGGATGCATGCATCCTGATGTTTATGGCAACATTATCAACAAGAACCAAAGTATAGAAAAAGCCTAAGTGTCCATCAATTGATGGAGAAAGAAATGTGAATGGAATATTACTCAGCCAAAAAAAAAAAGAATGGAATCTCATCATTTGCAAGGACACGGATGGAACTAGAGTACCGTGTTAGGTGAAAAAAGTCAGAGTAAGGCAAATGCCATATGTTTTCACTCATATGTGGAATTTTAGAAACAGAAAACAAATGGACATGTGAATGAAAGAGAAGAAAACCAAATGTTAAATTCTGAAGGACCCAGGATTTGGCATGCACCTAAGGGGTATGCCCCTCAGCAGGCAGTGGTGATTCTTAAGTTAGAGCTGAGGAGTTACATTTAGGTTAATGGAGAAGGAAATCAGGGTCATTGGGATATAACCAACAGTGACGTTGGCAGTTGGCTGGAACTGAACTTGAATCCAGTTCTGTAGAGGGCAGGACAGGGATGCTGCCAGTAAAGGGTGCAGTTACCACAGTGATGGCTGAAAACCTTCAGACACAAAATATGGAATCACTGTAAGTGTGCTGGTTGGGTGAAAGCCACAATCTGCAGTTTTAAATAGTTTTTCTCTATAATTTTTTCTAGGTTTCCAGTTTTGTCTTTGTTTTCCTCTGTACTTTCTTTTTTTTTTCATTTTTTAGCTTTAAAAATGAACAGATAGTCTCCAGGATTAGTGGTCTCTCATGCTTCTTTTGCTTTTTCCTTTTAAGTCTTGGAACCAAGGGATGGATAGGAAGGGCAAGAGTTTCGCTATAAACATTTGGTCTTGGGCTGTTCCAGTGGCTTGTGTTTCCAAAGCCAGGGTTCCCAAGGTGAGGAAGTGAGTGCCCCTCATTCCACAGTCCTTTGGAGACTCAGCATCTGCTTCCCTATCCGATCATAGAACAAGATAATACTTAAAACCAGAACAGACGCCCAGGAAGGGGATACCATGGTCATTCCCTGCACCAACTACTGTACCAAGTGCTGGCTTGAAACAGGGAGGTCTGTGCCAGCTTCTCTTCTGAAACTCTGGAGCTGAGGGAGGGCTCAGGGACCCCATAACAAGGTGTAGAAAATTGGAAAAGTGGTCCACATGGGTTGGGGGGCAGTTGGGAAGTTTGGTTCTCTTTCCCCCATTTTCCTCAGGAGCTGTGGGAAGCAGAGTTGGTGGTGACTCATCCTTCGAGGATGAAGGAATTAGAAGAGGCTCCAGTCCTTCAGGTTGTTGTTCATGATGAAGTTTGTGAGAGAATCAAACACCAACTACATGTTCTTGGTGTTGTTAGTGTAGGTTGAGGTATGTATAGATCACTGTGGTATCCTTGCACTTGTTCAGGTCCTCAGACTTGATATTGGGCTGTTCCAGGGGATTCTGGATGTAGCTGCCTGCCTAATCATACTTGTTTGCTCCTAGCCTTATCTGTGCAGAAGGGGTTGGCAAAATTAATCTGTAGATTCCCCATAGGTTTGCCAATGTCCATGATGGACTGGATGGTGTTGCTGCAGAGGACTATATGGTACTGACAGCATTCTTACTCTCAGTAGCTGTTCTCATGGATGATCTTCATCTGCTTGGAATTAGTGCCCTTCACTGACTCCTCAACACCCAAAAGAAACAACTTCACCTCCCACCTTCTTGCTATCTTTTTTCTGTTTTTTCTTAGATCATCTTGGAGTCACCACCTTGTCCTTGGGAAACATAGAACAGCAAATCCCACCATACTCTGCCAGCTTTTCCCAACAAACTGGACTCTAGCCCTCTCTTACAGGTAGCTCTACAGTTAGCAGTAGTTAATCTATATATATTGAGTCTGAAAAACAAATACGACATAGTAATTAACAAATTACTAGTGGATAAACATAAGTAATTGTAAACTAATTATAAAAGTAACAAAATTAAGTCTAGAATGAATAAGATATTAAAAATCTAATTTCATAATACTAAAACCAATTACTAAAAGCATTTTATTTATTTAATATGTATGTATGTATGTATGTATGTATGTATGTATGTATTTATAATGGATAGATATTTTCCATATAAAATAAAAGTGGTAGTGGATAAAATGTAGTAGATAAAAAGGAATACAATCTAAATTATTCTAAAAAGCTATAAATACTTGGTATCTGTCTGCTCTTTTTATAATATTTTAATTATCCTTTTTTAATTTCTTTTCAGTGAAACAGAATTCATAGTTTTTGCACTACACCCAGTGCTCCATGCAATGCATGCCCTCCATAATATCCACCACCTGGCACCTCAACCTCCCACCCCCTGCCCCTTCAAAACCCTCAGGTTGTTTTTCAGAGTCCATAGTCTCTCATGGTTCATCTCCCCCTCCAATTTCCCTCAACTCCCTTCTCCGCTCCATCTCCCATGTCCTCCATATTATTTGTTATACTCCGCAAATAAGTTAAACCATATGATAATTGACTCTCTCTGCTTGACTTGTTTCACTCAGCATAATCTCTTCCAGTCCCGTCCATGTTGCTACAAAAGTTGGGTATTCATCCTTTCTGATGGAGGCATAATACTCCATAGTGTATATGGACCACATCTTCCTTATCCATTCATCCATTGAAGGACATCTTGGTTCTCCAATCTTTTGATACCAGTTGAGGCCTGTTTTGTGACCCAGGATGTGACCTATTCTGGAGGCTGTTCCATGGGCACCTGAGAAGAATGTGTATTCTGTTGCTTTGGGATGGAATGTTCTGAATATATCTGTGATGTCCATCAGGTCCAGTGTGTCATTTAAGGCCTTTATGTCATTGTTAATCTTTTGATTGTATGATCTGTCCATTTCAATCAGGGGAGAGTTAAAGTCTCCTTCTATTATTTTATTATTGTTGATGTGTTTCTATGATTTTGTTATTAAGTGATTTATATAGCTGGTTCTTCCCATAGGGGCATAGATATTTAAAATTAGATCTTGATGGACAGACCTTTTGAGTATGATATAGTGTCCTTCCTCATCTCTTTTTTTTTTCTTTTCAGCGTAACAGAGTTCATACTTTTACACCACACCCAGTGCTCCATGCAATGCTTGCCCTCCACAATACCCACCACCTGGCTCCCCCAACCTCCCACCCCCCGCCCCTTCAAAACCCTCAGGTTGTTTTTCAGAGTCCATAGTCTCTCATGGTTCATCTCCCCCCCAATTTCCCTCAACTCCCGTCTCCTCTCCATCTCCCCATGTCCTCCGTGTTATTTGTTATGCTCCACAAATAAGTGAAACCATATGATAATTGACTCTCTCTGCTTGACTTATTTCATTCAGCATAATCTCTTCCAGTCCTGTCCATGTTGCTACAAAAGTCTGGTATTCATCCTTTCTGATGGAGGCATAATACTCCATAGTGTATATGGACCACATCTGCTTTATCCATTCGTCTGTTGAAGGGCATCTTGGTTCTTTCCACAGTTTGGCGACCGTGGCCATTGCTGCTATAAACATTGGGGTACAGTTGGCCTTTCTTTTCACCACATCTGTATCTTTGGGTTAAATACCCAGTGGCGCAATTGCAGGGTCATAGGGAAGCTCTATTTTTAACTTCTTGAGGAACCTCCACACTGTTCTCCAGAGTGGCTGCACAAACTTGCATTCCCACCAACAGTGTAGGAGGGTTCCCCTTTCTCCACATCCTCTCCAACACACGTTGTTTCCTGTCTTTCTGATTTTGGCCATTCTAACTGGTGTGAGGTGGTATCTCAATGTGGTTTTAATTTGAATCTCCCTGATGGCTAGTGATGATGAACATTTTTTCATGTGTCTGATAGCCATTTGTATGTCTTCATTGGAGAATTGTCTATTCATATCTTCTGCCCATTTTTTGATGTGATTATCTGTTTTGCATGTGTTGAATTTGAGAAGTTATTTATAGATCCTGGATATCAACCTTTTGTCTGTACTGTCATTTGCAAATATCTTCTCCCATTCCGTGGGTTGCCTCTTTGTTTTGTTGACTGTCCCCTTTGCTGTGCAGAAGCTTTTGATCTTGATGAAGTCCCAAAAGTT
>PISX010030922.1:0-16971 GCA_004024625.1 Mellivora capensis
TTGTTCTCTATAACTTGAACTGAGAATTAAAAGCCCGAGCTCATACTTTTCTGCCTGTTGATTCTCCAGTGCAGTCAGAAGAGGACCAACCCCTGCACAGTTCTTACATCCCTCATAACTACTATAAAAATTATGAAGTGAAGACACTTGATTCTCAGGATTATTTCATTACAATCAATAAGAGTGATGCTTTTAGTTAACTGTGATATTACTTCATATTATGAACTACTAGTATGACACTTCCTATTGGAAAAGAGAGCAGCACTTTATTAAAGGACATGGATGTGATCAAACAAACTTCAGAATCTCCTGGTATCAAGGGCAGTTCAGATAGAGAAACACTTACTATCCTTAAAGCTAGGGGAAAAAAGAGAGAAGGGGCCTGGAACATCATCTTGAGAAAGATGTTCCCAAGGAACTGGGGCCCAGTCTTTTAAAGGGGTCAGTGCCTGGGGCATGATGGGGCTAGTCATGGGAATGCAATAATAACTTAGAGGTTGAAACAAGTGCTATTGCCAGAGTGGAGGGCTATTATCAGGACAGTCCTTAAAGAAGAACAGACTTAGAATGGACTGAAGCAGTCCCTTCTTCCTTTTCTCTTCTTTCTTCTCATCTCCCTAGAGTATTTCCTCTTCCCAGAACTGGGTAGGACGCATCTTAAAGAGAGGGATGAAAGCTGTGTAGTTTAGTACCAGGATTACAAAGTATAGAAGGATAGATTTGCAACCAAGAGATGATAGCTTAAATATGAACACAGACTGGGACCTAAACTATGTCCAGTTGAAGCTCTTTAAAATACTTCCTAATGGTTGGATTTCAGGAGCCATAATGAGCTGGTGGTGGAGGTATACAGGAGCAGAGGCACTTGTCTGAAAGTGCTTACTGGTTGAAAACCTATTTCAATATGTTATCATCAAATGAAATTATATGTAAATTGTTAAGAACAGTGTCCAGCATATATAAGGCACCATAATAAGAGAATGTTTATAGTATCATCATTGTTGTCATTATCTCACTATGCTAGTATTAAGCATTGATATACAATTGATAAAATTAAAGTGAAAAACATTCCAAATCAGGTCTATGAAATCTGTAATCATAAACTTGCTTTTAGCAAATATTAGCTGATACAAAAATAAAATGTGTACTATCACACCAAAAACAAAAGAAAACCACAAATTGCTGTAGTTTGAGTGATGTGAGGTGCTAGTAACATGAAAGGTACATTTTCTAAGAGCTTCCCACAAACTTTGGCTATTTGATTATGTGTTATGGCTTTAAAAATGTCCTTAACCCAGATTTTGGCAGTCTAATGCTTTCTGCCATAGAAACACTGAAGGCAATTATTGTCTTAAATCCTCCAGAACCTGAGCTACATTCATCTTTCTGACTGCGGTTATGAGCTTCTGGGTAAATACCGGGGAAGACCTGTAGACCAGCATTATGCTAATTTAATGTCCCTTTGAATGGGAACTCTTCCAGACTAGATGCTTTATGTACAGTCACAAAAATAATATGCAAATAGACTTTTCCTACATTTCTAAAATTAATTTGTTTGTTTCTCAATTATTACAAAATGAATTGACAGACAACCTTCTCTGTTTAACTTCTACATTTTAGTTCTAACTGAACACATTAAAATCTCATAATTTAGTTACTATTCTTGAATTATTTTTTGTTGTTGGTGGTTTACTAATTCACTTTCAGTGTCTGAGTTTTACGTTTATCCAAATGTTAATAAAACAATGTTTCACTTTTATCTGTAGTCCAATTTTCTGGAGATTTTAATTTTTTCATGAAACTGATAACGTGATGCAGGGCTCCTGGCTGGCTCAGTTGCTTATATGTCCAACTCCTGGTTCTGGCTCAGGTCATGATCTCAGGGTTGTGAAGTCAAGCCCCACGCTGGGCTCCCCACTCAGTGGGAAGTCTGCTTGAAATTCTCTCTCTCTCTCCCTGGGCCCCTCCCCACTGTGCTCTCTCTCTAAAATAAATACATCTTTTTTTTTTAAGATTTTATTTATTTATTTGTCAGAGAGAGAGAGAGACAGAGAGCATAAGCAGGCAGAGTGGCAGGCAGAGGCAGAGAGAAAAGCAGTCTCCCCACTGAGCAAGGAGCCGGATGTGGGACTCAATCCCAGGACCCCAGGATCATGACCTGAGCCGAAGGCAGCAGCTTAACCAACTGAGCCACCCAGGTGTCCCTAAAATAAATACATCTTGAAAAAATTGATAACCTGATGCTTAGTCCAGAATTCCCCTCAATTCCCACTACCATCCACAAAGTAGATAAACCAAAATATAGGTACTGAAAGGCAAGTGTTTTACTCAGAGCAGAGTCACTCAAAGCCTGTTTACTCCTATTTTAAACCTAATTCACTCTAATTAGTTTCTTACTCCAAAGTGAATGAGAGGAGTAAAATGTGGATAAATAGGAGGGGCTTTAAAATCAGGCACCCAAAATAGAACTGATAGTACATGGAAAGCAGTGAGGCAGAGGAATATAAAAATTAGCTGCACAATTGTGGGCTCACTGTGTTTTGGGGCACACAGCTCTCCTTTATAAGAATGAAGTCTTAAACCTTAATGTCTTAAAGTCAACATTGCATGGGAACAGATTCCTGTACTAGGGGTAGGTGAACCATGAGCAATTAACTTACTTCTCTGCACCTCCATTTCTACTTCTCTATTATGGGGAAGGAGATTTGATAAGAAGATTTCCAAAATACTTTAACAAACTAAATTTCTATTATTTTATAACAATTGTATAATGAATTTTCAATGACTTCCATGTAGAATATTATGAGAGTGAGATAAAATATTTTAAAATATTTCTACCAAAAACAGTCAAAGTAAAAATGGTTTGGTCTTAATCTTAGTAAATACATGTTATTTAGTACAAGTCAAGCATTTTTGTAAGTATTTAAATATATTATTTGGTTTAATCTTTACAACAGTTCAATGAAGTACATTCAATTTATGCACATTTTACAAATGAGGAAACAGACTCACACAAGTGATATTAATTGCACAATATCTCATGGTGAGATAAGAACCACAATCTATTTTTGTCTTCTATAAGACTTTGTACTACCTCTTCAAGTAGTACAGATAAGCTCCATACACTTGCATGGGTGGTTCTGCTTTATTCCTGAGTCACAGGGAACCAGCACATTTCTGGTTTGCAAAGTTGGACGTGCAACTGTTGCTTACATGGTGCTATTCCCACCACAGCTCACTGATGAGGAGCATGGACCCTGACCCCTGCTATATATACACAGCCATAGATTCCACTGTTTTACCACATGGCCCAGTTTCTGCAAGAATATTCAAGTGATTGAAAATGATTCCCACTGCTCTGCCACCATATGATTTGAATACTAATTTATCACTAAGGGATTGCTAATACATGGAGAGTTTTCTTTTTTGAATATGGCTAATTGTCAATTTTTAAAAAAAATCTATGTCTGTGTATTTGAAGTTATCAAGTATGCACAAATATTTCCTTATGATATCTTGATCAGGTATTATTGTTCTTTTTTTTTCCTAAGCAGATATATAAGAATAGAAAATACACAGTAAGAGGCACTGTCTCACAGCAGGGAACATGAATGTGAAGGTTATCTGGTATAGCTAAACACTTTAAATATGCCATCTTAGGCAAACTACTTAAATTCTCCCAACCTTGGTTTTATCACCTAAAAATTGGCAATAATAATAGTTCTTGGGTTACAAGGTTGTTGTGAAGATTAAATGGGTAAAATAGCATCTGATGTAAGTGTTAAAAAAATGTCGCTGAAAGAAAATTTAAAAATATATTAGCTTCTATTAGCTGACTTAGGGGTCCTCTGATAGTTTGAGACAACTGAAGACTATTTGGAATCTATTTCTCTTTATTTATCTAGAGTCTACTGCAATGTCTGATATCTTACAGATGCTCCATAAATTTTTTTTAAAGATTTTATTTATTTATTTGACAGACAGAGATCACAAGTAGGAAGAGAGGCAGGCAGAGAGAGAGGAGGGGAAGCAGGCTCCCTGCTGAGCAGAGAGCCCGACTCAGGGCTTGATCCCAGGATCCTGAGATCATGACCCCAGCCAAAGGCAGAGGCTTTAATCCACTGAGCCACCCAGGTGCCCCTCCATAAATTTTTGAATGAATGTCATTTACTTCTCCAAGGTTGTTTTTTTTTTTTTTTCCCATTTTGAAGGGACCTAAACTGCTAGTCTTGCCTCATGGAAAGGGTTATTACAGGTCATATAATATACTAAGCAGTTTGCTTTATGAAATCTGCTTTATTCCCCCATGTTTTACCGACAAGGAAAGTCATATAACTTGTTCACGGTCAGCAAAGAAAAGCAGAGTCAGAATTTGCATCCAAGTCTGTCTTGTGTCTGAACCACAATATTTTGTTGCTTCTCTCTGCTAGCCTACATATTATAAGCTAGTTTATGAGAAAGGGCTTAGAATACTGAGAAGCATACACTTATATAAGACATTTGCATATGTTAGCAAGTTTGTGCCAGTAGCCTCTTAACTAGTTCTCTTCAGTGACTCATGCACTCTGTTTCCCGGTTTATGAGCTACATAAAACACTGAGAAGCAATATTTAGAATAGAACAAAAGAGGGTGGAGTGCTCTTGCCATTCCCATACAGACCATTCAAGTGGGTCAATTGACCCAGTATGTGACCAGTATGTGCATTATTCCTAACCTTTCTTCTTTCTAGCAATTGTCCAACTGGTGGCTCTTTCCTCACTGTGATTAGCAAAAATATATTTTGATCAGACCATTGTAACATTCATTAGCAGATCATCTGAAAGTCACTTGGAGAAAGAGAGCAACACCAGTATATTTACATAATCACCTATGAATTCAGTATCGTTGGTTTCATTTCATGCTCCAAAGTACTCATTTATAAAATAAGAAAACCAAAATTACTTCACTATAATCATGAAGTTTAAAATTTTAATGCAGAGGTCCCTCTACAGTGCCTGGTACATATGTGGAGCTCAATAAACTACTGCATACTGTGATAGCAATTAGGATAAAGGTTGTAATTTCAAAACTAAAATATCCATAGAAAAATCAATGTTAAAGTAACTGTGGCTCATTCTTCATTTATCCTGTACATATTTAATTCATATCAGGTATGGCCATTAGGTTTAAAAGGAGGCTCACATAAGCAGGACTATACAGAATTCACATAAGTTTAGTATGTATGGTGACCATAAATTATATATATCAAAGTCTCTGTTCCACATAGATGGATTTCTATTTCTAACCTATATAGGGTTTTCTGTCTTTTCTCTTTTTTCTGAATTTATTTCCCATTATTAATCTAACACATAAACTTCATTCATTCAGACTGAATGGCACTTATGTGTCAGAGCTGTGCTGAAATTAAAACAAAAAAGTAATATATACCCTATGCCTTCAAGGAACTCAATCTAGTGAAAAGAAACATCAACAGATAATTAGAATCTAGGGAAAGAAGTGCTAATAGAGATATTTGTAACACAATATGGCAGTAATGATGAAGACATGGATGAGTGAGTGCCATGTTCTGCTGGGGGCATTAAGTAACATAGGAAGAGAATAGTGATCTTTGCCAAATTGGCTCATTCCCCAAACTTGTTCAATTTGTTTCCCAGTAGAAACTGCTGCAATAGAAGCTAAGAGATATGAAGGCAACATAGAAATATCCAGAGGTCGATGCCTGTGCATTCTTCTTCCATGACCTCGTCCAGAGCAGAGGGCATCAGAAGATTGAATCAAAGAGAATTCCAAAAGACCAAAAAGAAGAGTTCACCTAGTAGCTCATTCGACAAAGAAACGTTTTATCTCTTCTCACCCTGTGTCTCTCCTTTTATTTTCAGCATATCAAGTGTCTTGAATACATCAGCTTACTTAACCAAAAGTTCAATGAATTAGAAATTAATTATTCAGGTACAAAACTGCAAAAAATTAAGGTCTAGGTTTTGGCCAAGTCTCCAAAGCTACTTAGTGATAGTCAGTAGTCGAAATCCAGTGTTGTCTCCAAATACTTTCTTCTAAATCACTCTCCTACACAGCATGAATACATTATAGAAAATGAGGGAAGAGAAGCACATTCTTTCAAGGATCATGCCCAATTCTATAATTCTGTAAATATGAAATACTTTGAAAAAATTCCCAGTTTTATTTCTCCCTTAACCATGATTCACTTGTTCAATGAAAAATAAAAAGAGCTAGTTAGATGTATGCTTTGTACATACCTTGTGCATGCACACAAATGCCACTTTGTACACACATTTGTACAAAATAAAAAAGCTTTAGAGCATTGGGTAAACCTGGTCATTATTTCCCCTGGAAGTTTTCATTTTAATGAATAAATATTGGATCAGACATAATGGTAATCATATTATTTTGAATTTGTACAACACACCTAGGAAGTGTAAATATTAACAAAGCAATTAGGTTACTAGCTTCTTACAGTGGGGCACAAATATGTTAAAGAATTTGGGCAAGAATACACAGCAAATTAATGGAAGAGCTGGTAAGTTCATGAAACCTATGGATTCAATTTAGCTTTACTTGGACAACCAGGAAATCTTAGAATTCACTGCGCTATGACACATAATTACTTTTTTGAAATATCATCAAATTCATGAAATAAATCAGTAAAATAACCTATTTATTTGACCACATGAAAAGAATGTATGTGGTATTATTGGTATACTTCAGCCTACTCTAGATAAAGAGGTAATTGGTGTTAAAAATAAAGCTGGGGAAGATACCTCTTAAGATAAAAATGGGCATCTTAATTTACCTAATAATATTAGCTACTTAACTCCCTTAAGGAGATATGATGATGATTAATTGGATCATGATGGAGAGTAATTTAATGAAAAAAAAAAAGCTGAGTACTCAAAATTATTAGCATGATTTCACCACAATTATCTCCAATTTTACTCTTTCTTGACTTCAATTTCAATTTTATTGGTTCTTTGAAGAAAAAAGAAAAGCCACTCAGTGCTTGAGGTGCACTCTTTTCAAAACCTACAGAAAGGATTAAAAGAGACAAATTTTAATGAATACATGGTGCGACTCTACTCAGAACAACCCTTGAGAAACCAAATTTTCAGTGTTTGGCAGCTGCATCTCAAAGGATTCAGCAAAATTTCAGACACATATTATGGAACGACAAGGCAGGAGGGCATCATAGACAACAATTAATCCAAAATTTATTTTATTAAAAAAAAATGAAAACCAGAGTAGTAAAGTGATTCACCCACATAACTCTACTGCTTGGTATGCCGTTGACTTGAGCTCTTTCACTTTCTATTCTATTGTTCAGTGGTTCTCTCTGGGAGTTTGGGATTTGGACACTTATAGAAGCATTAGGATATATTGACCTTTCAATACAGGAGAGAGATGGCTCCTGAAACAGACAATCTTTCTGACATCTGAAAACAAACATCATTTATATTAATTGTGAGATAGATATGCCAACCTGAGTGCTTATTTATGGAATGTAGATTGTTCAAGTGATCACTCCTGACCAGAATTATGGCCAAAATGAGAATTACAAGAAGCTGGCAATCATGAATCTATTCACAGTGATGTGAAAACCATCCTGAGCTTTGGTAGGAAAGCAGAGAATATACTTATGGTAAAAATAAAAGCCTTCAGGTTATAATTAGTGTAGCTAATCAGCTGCTGTGAGCTCAACAAATCAGTGATATCAATTATTTCTTCTCCAGATGATATGAGAAATCAAGGTCCATATTTCATATTTACTATATGCCACCTCTAGGAAATAAATGTTTGAACTGCTTTTAGGAGTATAAATCAATAGATGAAAACGTTCCCCCATTTATTACGTGCCAAAATTATTTCCTTTTTTGTTTTAGCATAAATTCCAGACTCATGAAACTGCAGCGGTGCCTACCCTATTTCCTTTTTAAATGAACCAAGTGTTTATCTATGAGGTCAATTACACAGAAGATAAGCTTAGTGAATTCAAATAATTTTAAATGAATTAATTTTAAAGACTAACATTTTAAATTAGTGAACAGAACAAACAAACCTAAATAATGCTGTGCAGAATATTTCTTTCAAGCAGTCAGGTCTATAAGCTTCCTGTTTACCTGATTCAACTTATTTACTTCCATAGCAATATGGATTAATAATAAAACAACTTTCTTGCAAGCTTTGTTTAAAGTTTCTTTTCAATTTATTTTACTCTTCTCTCTGTTTTAAAAATCAGTTTCAATTCTCATATTATTTAAAAGGGGTTCTGGGAACTATTCAACATGGAGGCGGAGGTCGATAAGCTGGAACTGATGAAAAATCCAGTTACACTCTTAAAGGAATTGTCAGCAATAAAGTTTCGATATCAAACTTTGCATGCACGCTTTAAACCAATTGCTGCAGAGCAGAAAGAGACTAAGAACCACATTTGTGCTACTGTCAATAAGACTATGACCATGATACAGGAGCTACAAAAGCAAACAGACCTGGAGCTGTCACCATTGAGTAAAGAAGAGCAAACTGCGGCAGAACAATTAAAATCTTTCATGTCAGCCTTATGAAGAAATGGACCTGCAAAAGGGAATTCTGATGGAGAAGAGATCCATTCCAGAAAGATTTAGGAAGATGTCTTGTTAGCACTTGATGACTAGAGGTGGGAGGATGGAGAAGATTTGGTTGTGGTCACTGGATAATGATGCCTTTTACAAGAGAGGGAACTATAAGAAGGGCAGATATAGGAATAACGTTTAGCCAAAAGGATGGAATGGGAATAAAGAGATTTAAAAATAAATATCACACATAATTAGTTTTATAATTTCAAGCAAGGAAGTCACATAACTCTATTTTGCATCTATTTTTGTGTAGTTGGGATAACATGAACGTCCTGGCTTATCAAGAAAGGATATATGTACTATGAGATGTGAATGAGCATGCTTTGGTAACTAAAGGATAGAAAAAAATATTTGTATTACATTATACATATGTATGTAATTTTATTTTTGAAAAATTTGATTATGGATAATGGTCACATTATTGATGAGACTGCTAGTATGTGGCCTGTAGTCCTCCACAGAAGCTAACTTTGGTAATAATAAATTGGCTTTTCTGTGATAAAAAATAAAAATAAAAATAAAAAATAAAAGGGGTTCTGGAATGTAACATCAATAATTTATAACAGTGGGTTATTTATGTATTTTTATATAGTATGTCCTCTAGTGTATTAGTGTGTTTGTGTGCCTGTGTTTGTGTCTATGTCTACATGTCTGTGTGTGTACTCTATTTTTATCTAAAATTTTTTGCAACTGTGTTGAGGTATAATTTATATACAAAAAATTGTATACATTTAATATATACAGTTTTATGAGTTTGGACATTACATACAACTGGGATAACATTACCACAGTCAAGGTTATAAATATATCCATCGCCTCCAAAAGTTTCTAAGTATCCCTCTTTTTCTTCCTTCCTTCCTTCCTATTACCGTTATAAGAACAAGAATATGAGGCCTACTCTTACCTTTTTAAGTACACTGTACTGCTAACTATAGGTAATATGCTGTACAGCAGATCTCTGGAACTGATTCATCTTTTACAACCCTAGCTTTATGCCCATTGAACAACTCCCTACGTCCCCTCCTTCTGTACCCTGGAAACCACTTTTCTATGTTCTGCTTCTGTAAGTTTGACTATTTCAGATATCACATAAAAGTGGAATCATGCAGTTAGTCCTTCAGTGACTGACTTCTTTATTTAATTAGAACAGTGTCTTCCAAGTCCATTCCCTTTGTTGCAAATAGTAGGATTTCCTTCTTCTCTTAAAGCTGAATAATATTACATAGTGTGTGTGTGTGTGTGTGTGTGTGTAGATGCCACATTTTTTTAATCCATTCATGTACTGATTCATATTTAGCTTGCAAATCTGCAAGACACAAAATCAACATACAAAAATCAGTTGCATTTCTATATACTAACAATGAAATATGTGAAAAGGAAATTAAGAAAACACTCACATTTATAATAGTGTCAAAAGGAATAAAATAATTAAGAATATACTTAACCAAGGGGATGAAAGAGCTATACTGAAAAGTACAATACATTGAAAAAAGAAATTAAAGAAGATGTAAATATATGAAAAGACATTCATGTTCATGGGTTTGGAAACATTAAAATGTACATATTTCAAATAAATAAATCTCAATGTGTATTTACCATTTGTTAAAGTATATTAAAAAAATGACAAATTTTCCCAAATTTAACCACAGAAGAAAAATAACAGAAATCTCTATTTGTCAGTCTATTCATGCTATAAAATTTCACTTATTCTCATTATTTTATTGATAATATTTTATTGCTGCTTCGTGTTTTATACCTTTCAAAGCCCTTGAAATCTACCTTCTGAGTCTCTTGGGAATCTCAGTAAAATCCACATGAGCGAGTACCATTATTCTCTTTTTGTGGATAAGAAAACGGAAGGCATAAGTGGTCAAGTGATTTTTTTTTGGTTTCCGTAGTGAGTCAGTTGCCATGCTTTGTATAGAATTGAACTCTGTGGGTCTCAGCATTTAGTTAATTTTATAGCATTCCACCTACTGACATTATAAATTGATACAAAATCTGGAAAAAATTCACACAAAAATCAAATACATAAAATATAATACTATGTTTCAGACAAACTATAATAACTGAAGGCAGTATTTCACAGCACTTTCTATTAGATGTACATGGGAAGGGGTATTGTTTTTTTTTTAATAGTTACTATTTTTTTTACATTTTTTTTATTTCATTTCTTTTCAGTGTAACAGAATTCATAGTTTTTACACCACACCCAGTGCTCCATGCAATGCGTGCCCTCCATAATACCCACCACCTGGCTCCCCCAACCTCCCACCCCCCACCCCTTCAAAACCCTCAGGTTGTTTTTCAGAGTCCATAGTCTCTCATGGTTCATCTCCTCCGCAATTTCCCTCAACTCCCTTCTCCTCTCCATCTCCCCATGTCCTCCGTGTTACTTGTTATGCTCCGCAAATAAGTGAAACCATATGATAATTGACTCTCTCTGCTTGACTTATTTCACTCAGCGTAATCTCTTCCAGTCCCATCCATGTTGCTACAAAAGTTGGGTATTCATCCTTTCTGATGGAGGCATAATACTCCATAGTGTATATGGACCACATCTTCTTGATCCATTCGTCTGTTGAAGGGCATCTTGGTTCTTTCCACAGTTTGGCCACCGTGGCCATTGCTGCTATAAACATTGGGGTACAGATGGCCCTTCTTTTCACCACATCTATATCTGGGAGTATTGTTTTTTAAAGCAAATGTAAAATCTGTACTGGAAATTGTTCGTGTCTGAATAGG
The DNA here is from genome assembly GCA_004024625.1 of Mellivora capensis. Classification (NCBI taxonomy): domain Eukaryota; kingdom Metazoa; phylum Chordata; class Mammalia; order Carnivora; family Mustelidae; genus Mellivora; species Mellivora capensis. The sequence continues at coordinate 11,374 of PISX010030922.1, forward strand.
AAGAAAATCTTTACCCATATCTCTATTTCACTGCCCACAACACAAGCATGCTGGAGAGGCAAAGACTTCAGGGATCTCCATTTACACAAGTGTTTTTCTTAGCTCACAAATATTGTAATATTGTTCACTCTCTGAAGAAGATCAAAGGAACACATTATTTTCTCTAGTATTTTTGCATTTTTAAAACTCTTTTCTTTTAAAAGATTTATTTATTTGAGAGACAGAGAGCATGAGCAGGAGCTGGCGGGGGGTGAGGAGGGACAGAGGGAGAGGGACAAGCAGATCCCCTGCTGAGCAGGGAACCTGACATGGACCTATCCCAGGACCCTGGGATCATGACCTGAGCGAATGGCAGACACTTAACCAACAACTGAGCTACCCAGATGCCCTGGCATTTTTAAAAGTCTTTTGGAGCATTTCCTCAAAGTTAAATTTATAACACACATAGTTTCTCTATGTCTTCTGTAAACCTTAAGAGAGGCAATAATTTTATACCAAAATCCATTTACAGCACAGTGATTCAGACTTAAAGCTGTTGTTCAAAGCTTTTGTTGATATGTTTCTTAAGCCACTATAGAAAATTACATAGGGGGAAAAAACCTCTCTCAAATAGTTGATTTTATTTATTTATTTATTTATTTATTATTAAGATTATATGCTGTGAGGTTGGAGAAAATCTTTATTTTTTAATTTTTTTTATTTTTTAAAAGATTTTATTTATTTATTTATTTGACAGAGAGATCACCAGTAAGCAGAGAAGCAGGCAGAGAGAGAGAAAGAGAGAGAGGGAAGCAGGCTCCCTGCTGAGCAGAGAGCTTGATGTGGGGCTTTATCCCAAGACCCCGAGATCATAACCTGAGCTGAAGGCAGAGGCTTAACCCACTGAGCCCAGGTGCCCCAGGTTGTAGAAAATCTTAAAATTGCAGCAAATATTGAAAGAAATGCTGAAGCAGTAAAGGATAGTTGAAAAGAGGGAATTGTGGGGAAAATCTCTTAGGTTATTAATAGACTATTCCAGTCTTCCTCTACTATTTATTCTACAGACATACAAAACTCTTATTTTCTTTTCCTTGGAGGTATTATGTAGATATGGCTTGTATATGAAAGGGCTTGATGGAATTAGTCTCATCATACAGTATTGCTAATACTGCTTAAGCAATTGCTATCTTCTTTTCAAAATAATGACTATTCTTTAGGCTATTACTGGGGTAAATTTTTCACTATGGTCTAGAATTTCTCTTAAAAGAGGTAAAGGAAAAACGGGGAAAAAATTGCATTTCATTTTTAAAGTAAACTTTCATAATTCAGTAAACATTCTATCAACCCAAATCTACAAATAAACATGAAAGGGTAGTGAAGAAAGAACACTCAGAATTTCTATCACTTTGTATCTCATAAAGGTAGCTTAATTGTTAATATTCAGGTAATGGCATTTGATAAGTACAACACGTGAGTGTGCTTTTCTTGACAGTTTGGAAAACAAATCAAAACGAAAGCTTTATAATCACCAAGATGTTAATATGGAGATAGCTACATTTCATTTATATCTGAAATGGTGATTTTATCTTCTTTATGATTCTTCTTTTCTCATCATGCTTTCTTTTTCTTCTTTTTATCTGTATTAACAAAGTAAAGAGTGGTATATACAATATATTTATCCCCAAGTATATTAGGGTCTATATTTTAAGTCCCTGATTTACATATATATATATATACATACATATATATACAAACATATATATATACATATATCTCTACATCTACACACACTCACACACACACACACACACACACATTTGTATATTCTGAGGACCTGGATGGTTTTACAGTTTGGGTTTTGAATCCATCTTGACTGAAATAGTTGTATTGTAATTTAGATTCTGGGCATTTCCTGAGTGAGTATGATCTATATAGGAATATTTGTACTGCAGACAAATTACAGTCTATTCCTACCACAAAATCTCTCTACATGGAGACAATGTGAATATTTAATTTCCTCCATAAGGTATAAGAAAACTGCAATTCAGGACACAAAGCTGTTCTTTCCTGCTGATAACCTTATTTTTCATTATCTGAATTAACACAACTATAGTCATAAGTATTAAGAACCACTTTTCTCAGTTGAGGATTAATTTAAGTGGAAAACAAAAACACATGAAATCAGAGTGATTTTGTTCCAATAGTTCAGGCATCTTTGAAATTACTATTTCACGATACTTGTAGATGTGTTCTTTATATGGCCTCCACATATAATGCCCGAAGTTAAAAAGATGCGAAAACTCCATTAATGACTCTATCTTAATTAAACAAGGGAGATTTGACTAATTTTACTTGTGCATATAGTTCACTATTGCAACTGTGGGAACCACTGCTTATCGTTTTGTTATAATTCTAGTAAGACATCGTACCTTTCCAAAGGCTCTTTCACCTAAAGGAAGGACAAACATATTTGAAAAGCTTCTTTTGTGAGGCATCATAATGTGTGGAGGACTAAATTATGGAGAACTGTTTTTTGTTTGTTTGTTTGTTTGTTTTATTTCATTTCTTTTCAGTGTAACAGAATCCATAGTTTTACAACAGACCCAGTGCTCCATGCAATATGTGCCCTCCCTAATACCCACCACCTGGCTCCCCCAACCTCCCACCCCCTGCCCCTTCAAAACCCTCAGGTTGTTTTTCAGAGTCCATAATATCTCATTGTTCATCTCCCCCCCAGTTTCCCTCAACTCCCTTCTCCTCTCCATCTCCCCATGTCCTCTGTGTTATTTGTTATGCTCCGCAAATAAGTGAAACCATATGATAATTGACTCTCTCTGCTTGACTATGGAGAACTGTTATTTTTAAAAATCAACATTTATATTTCTGTAGAAGAGACTACAGATAACTTAGCTACTATTCTTTTGAGAAGTACCAATTCTTCTTTTTTCTTTTTTTTATTTAATTTTTTTTCTGTGTTCCAAAATTCATTGTTTATGCACCATATCCAGTACCCCATGCAATACGTGTCCTCCTTAATACCCACCACCAGGCTCACCCAACTCCTCACTCACATCCCCCTCTTCAAAACCCTGTTTCTCAGAGTTCACAATCTCTCATGGTTTGTCTCCCCCTGCGATTTCCCCCAACTCGCTTCTCCTCTCCATCTCCCGATGTCCTCCATGTTATTCCCTATGCCCCACAAGCAAGTGAAACCATATAATTGACTCTCTCTGCTTGACTTATTTCACTCAGCATAATCTCCTCCAGTCCCATCATGTTGATACAAAAGTTGGGTAGTCATCCTTTCTGATGGAGGCATGATACTCCATTGTATATATGGTCCACATCTTCTTTATCCATTCATCTGTTGAAGGGCATCTTGGCTCTTTCCACAGTTTGGTGACTGTGGCCTTACACCAGTCAGAATGGCCAAAATCAACAAGATAATAAACAATAAGTGTTGGAGAAGATGTGAAGTACCAATTCTTAATGATAATACAGTTGTCTCTATGCAGCTACTTCAGTTTGAAAAATTCATCCTGTCTCTATGATACAAAATATTACATATTTAACTTTTCTGAAATTAGGATTTATGCAATGGAAACATAGGAAATGGGTTTTGCTTTCAAAGCCAAATTGTAAGGTAAGAATTATATGCTGTCAGAAATAGGTTGTAATTCTTTAAAATGTCCATGTAAAATAAAATATACAATATGTCCACTATGTTCATACTAAAAGGTGATGTGATAAAAAAAATTATATATCTATAAATCCTAGAATCCCCTATCACATGATATACCCTGAGTATCTGAGTATTTGAGAATGTATGAGAAAACAGGAAACTGTCATTTCAAGGTCACTCCAGCCCATATACCCATGGTGAGAAGTGGTCAATGAAATCACCTCCTCTTTTAAATTGTTCTCTATTTCTCTCTCCCTTCCTCTCTCTCTCCCTCTCTTCCTCCCTCTTCTTCTTCCTTCTTTCTTATTTCTCTTCTCTCCCTGTTTCCTTCTCTCATTTTCTTTTCCTCTATCAGTTGAGGGGGGAAAAAGTGGATTCATGTGACTAAAATACAGTCATCAGAAAATCCAGAAGGTATAGTGATGGGAATTGAGACAGTGTAAGAGTTTCAGCAGAGCCACCCTAGCTTACCATCATCAGTAGGGATACTATGAGCAACATGTAGTTAAAGATTTATTAAGTTTTTACTAGATACATTATAGTATTATGGAACCTGGACACTAGAAGAGGGTGACCTATGGAATAAAAGTCAGGAGTGTAATTTTTAGGTTAATTCCTCAACTTTCATCAGTTACTAGATGAAATGACAAAATTGCAGAATTTGTTGAAACACATAATTGAGGCATGGAATCTAATGAATTATTGGGGGGGGGTGACAGGATGCATTGTAATTATTAAGATGTTGAGGATCCTGAGAGCCTTAGTGTCTAATTCTCAAACATTTTGAGCCTGTGGATGGCATGCTTTTAAATGGCATATTTCGGGGGCACACACCTGAAGGGATTGCTATGAACTGAATTGTATCTCCCTAAATTGTAGACCTTTGGAAGGTAATTAAGGTTAAATGAAGTCATAAGCATAGGGCCCTAATCCCAATGGATCTTACAATACGGATCATAAAATGAGCATAAAATGAGGAAGATCTCTCTCTCTCCCTCTCTCACTATATATATATATATATATATTTCTGGGCATGCACACACCTAGGAAAAGCTATCTGAGGTCACAGAGAGAAGGTGGGCATCTATAAGCCAGCCAGACATTTCTCAGAAACCAATCCTGCTGATTGATCTGAGACTTCTAGCCTGTGGAACTGTAAGGATATAAATTTCTGTTGATTATGCCACTCAGCCTGTGGTGTTCTGTTATGGCAGCCTGAACTGACAGACACCTGTATATTATGCAGGGTTCACCAGAAAGGCAGAACCAATAGGATATATAGATATGCATAGGAGGAGATTTATTACAGGAATTGGCTCACATGATTTTGCAAGCCTATAAGTCCTGCAATCTGCTGTCTGCACAGCCAGTGATGTAATTCAGTCCAAGTCCAAATGCCTGAGAACCAGGGGAACTGGTGGTACATGTCCTGGTCTGAGTCAGAAGCCCCAAAACCAGGAGGATTGATGTCCAAAGCCAGGAAAGTATGGATGTCCCAGCTCAATGTCCAGGGTCAGGAAAGTATAGTTGTCCCAGCTCAGGCAGAGAGCAAACTCACTCTTCCTTACCTTTTTGTTTTATTCAGGCCTCCCAAAGGATTGGATGACACCCACCTTCACTGGCAAGGGCAACCTTCTTTATCCAGTCTACTGATTCAAATACTAATTTCTTTTGGAAACACCCTCACAAACACAACAAGAAATAAAGTTTTACCGGTTATCCGAGGAACCTTAGCCCACTCAAGTTGCATACAAAATTAATTATCAAAATGATATGTCACCAAGAATCACCACATAATCATATATAGGATAAATCATTACATAACTATAGATAAATAAATATATCCACTACTATTGGTCACTTTATAAATGAGTAGAATTGTTTTCTTCCATGATGCCATTTTCTTATATACTCAGAAGTGAATGTTTGAACACTGC
>PISX010030923.1:0-18061 GCA_004024625.1 Mellivora capensis
CAAAAACTGAAAGAATTTGCAAACACCAAACCAGCTCTACAGGAAATATTGAAAGGGGTCCTCTAAGCAAAGAGAGAGCCTAAAAATAGTAGATCAGAAAGGAACAGAGACAATATATAGTAACAGTCACATTACAGGCAATACAATGGCACTAAATTCATATCTCTCAATAGTTACCCTGAATGTTAACGGGCTAAATTCCCCAATCAAAAGACACAGGGTATCAGAATGGATAAAAAAACAAAACCCATCAATATGTTGCCTACAAGAAACTCATTTTAGACCCGAAGACACCTCCAAATTTAAAGTGAGGGGATGGAAAACAATTTACCATGCTAATGGACATCAGCAGTGATTCTTAACACAAAGTTAGAATAGGGAAGACTGCTCACTACCAGCATGCACTTCTCCCATCCCACTTCATGTCCCCTCACAGTAAATGATATGGGAAATAAGGGCAAAAGAAACATTGTTAAATTTCCCCACTACTTGGAGCCCATCAACAAGTCCTCGAAACAGGCAGAGTGACATTTCTCTAGGAGATCAGCTGCCTCCATGTTGATACTTTGCTAAGGGCAAAAGGAAATCTTAGTCCAATCCCCAGGACCTTGTGAATCTACTTTAACATATAAAAATTCCTTTGGAAATTCCATTTATCATCATCCCCCCTCCAAAAAAGTATATGTTGGCAATCATCCTCAAGCATATGACCCACCAATATATATCTGAAGGGTCTCGGAACTCAGGTTTTATTAGACAGTAATAAATGACCCTTTCCTGACAATAGCTAACACCCTCAAAGTCCTGGAAACCTTGCTTCCAAAATTCCTTTGAGACTTACATTAACCCTAACCCCTTCCCAACTTGAAAGTATATAATGGACCACTTCTCATGACCCCACTGCAACTCTTATTGCCCACGGGACTTAATAAAATTGTGTTTTTGCACCAAAGACATCTCAAGAATTCTTTTGTAGCCACCAGCTTCAAACCCTAACATCTTTCCTATATCAGTAAATGACACTTTTGTCAGGCACCTATCCATCCGAAGATGCTGTATACCAGTGTGTGTACTACTCTTTTTCTGGTGATATTTATTGCCCTTTGCAGTCTCTGAATATGCAGACAGAGACAAGTGTATGGAAGCAGGGAAAGAAGCATTATTTTAGCCAGTTGATTTGGGGAAGAGCATATATCCCATAGCTGAGGACAAGGTTGTTTTCTTCATCATAATGTTTTTGGTCTTCTTTGTTATTCTTGGTTGGCCCACAGAATATATGTAATCTAAAAATATGTTTATTAATACATAAGTCTCAGTGATAGACTTTTTTGGAAAAAATCCCCAGACTCTAGTATGTGTTCTCTTAGAAGTTTTGATTTATTCTTCTGTTGCTAGTTTTTGACTCCTCCTCCCCCCAGGTGATATTTTAATTGCAATTTGCAAGGATGCCATTTTCACTTGGGTTCCCTAGAACATACAGCCTAGGACTTACAGTTAATTCAAAATGTAACTCCAGGGTGCAGAGTCTGAAGCAAGGAAGGAGAGAGAGCTATTCTGATGATGTGGTATGGAGTTGGTCTCCACTATGGGGGACTGGTTGATAAGTCCTGTCAGACATCTGAGAAACAACATGCAATGTGTCTCAGCACCTAACATTAGTGCTAGTATCCATTAGTTCCTATCTCTCCTTAGTCAAAGGTTTCACACATGAAGGATTAACCCATAAGTTGTACGTGTGTCAGTACTAAAAAGTTCCCTACAATCAACCCCCAGGAACCCCAAAGCAGGAGGCCAGGGCATGCAGGCCTGAAGCCACATGCTATTGATCTGCTTCTCCTTGAAGCTGGTCAGGGTCCATACAGAGACAATTACTGAGCTGTGGGCAGAGAAATGTACAACTGAGGCTGAAAGGATATGGACTAGTGGGTAAGAGGGTCCTACCAGGGACATAACAGGCTCTTAGTAAAAATTTGAAAAAGCTTCACATGTAATAATCTGAATAGAATATAATTGTTTTCAATTAAATTTAACATTACCCTAAATTCTAATAAAAATGAAATAGCTAACATACTCAGAAGTTTATTCTAAGATTTTTCATTTCCGGATATTGTGAGAAATAGAGACTTAGCACCAAGCACCACATCTATTAACTCCCCTCGCGTGAGCCCACATATGTCACAACTTGACAAATGACAAGAAGACCCATCTTATTTTCTATGTGAAATACATTGTGTCTTCATGAAATCTATTAAATGGATAGAGATGACACAGACTCTATGTAAGGACATTTAAGTGTAACTTATGCAAAAGTCTTATAGGTAAGAGGTAAGGACACTGGGCTCTTGAGAAAGAGGAGCAGAAAGACTGAAGATCTCTGGAGGCCCCCTTCTAATGTCTGTACCACCCTGCTGCCTGCCTTTCACAACAATGAATTAATTCCAAATATTAGAGAGCTGTTTTATATCTGTTGTTTGGAGCCATGTGAGGAGACAGATTCATTATGACAATGAAATACTGTAAGGTATTTGTATACTGTGTTGCTGCTTTACCATCAACATTCAGCTATTTCTCATTAGCCCTGATACTTGAAAATGTCATTATGCCCCAGACATAATTTTATGGCTGTCATTATTGTGTGAAGTAGGCCAAAGGATTGGTAAGAATCTACCCCTTTGTAAATCCATACTCATATGTGTTATAATAGTGATTCTTCTTTTTATATTGAATTCATTTTAGATTTATAAAAAACTTGTAGAGATAACACAAGAGTACCTATATATCCCTTACCTCTCTTCGCTTAATGTTAACACCTCAAATAACCATTGTCCAGTTATCAAAGCCAGAAAATTGTCATGGTTTAATACTATTAACTCAACTCTGTATCATATTTTATACTACTTGCCATTTCTTAACTTCCCCCAATCCTCCCAATAATATTCTTAGTCTGTCCTAGGATCCCACATTGTAGTATGTTGTCCTGTTTTTTTAGTCCCTGCCAGTCTGTGGCAGTTCCTCAGTCTTTGTCTTTCGTGACTTTGACACTTTTGAAAAGTATTGATCAGTTATTTTGTAGACTGTTTCTCAGTATGTGTACATCTAATATTTTCTCATGATTGGGCTTAAACTTATGTCTTTTTAACAATACCAAAGAAGTGATATTGTGTCCTTTTGAATGCATAAAGGTGATTTGTAATCTTCTCTGTCTAGCTATAACCTCATAAAGTTGAGTTCTTTTTTTACGGAAGTGCTCAAACTCTGAGTCCACAGCCAATGTTGTATGTAGGATTCTTGGCTTTGGATGTGAAAGTGAGGTAGATGACGTCTAAGATATGGATATCCATATCCATAAGATATGGATTTATCATACTCTATGATTCCACTTCATCTAGCCAGCTAGTAAATATTTATTGAGAACCTACTATGTTCCAGGCATTGGAACATAGACAAATACTTGTATTTTAAAAAAGCACACTATTCTAAGCATATACACAAATAGATACATATATAGTAAAATAAGTCTATTAATAAAGGAATGACTAAATTTCTTGGGAAGCTCAGAGGAGTATAGGGTTAAGAAAATAAGGACGGGGAATTATGATATGTTTCTTTTCACACCACCAAATAATGTTCCTATACCAGCCAGGTGTCCTACATTTGATCTCAATTCTAATATTAGAATTATTAGAGATAGTTGGCACTGAGTTAGTGCCACAGGTTAGGGGCTCAGCCCTACTTCTTCTTCAGAGGCCAACTGAAATTCCAGGTTGTTGTCTGTCTTCTGACCAACCAACTGGCTATACATAGGTTCCTAGGACCCCCTTCTTTGGTTTAATTTGCTAGAGGAGCTCACAGCTAGAGAAACTCACATTTATTTACATCTACCAGCTTATTATAAGAAGATGTAACTCAGTAACAGCCAGATGAAAGAGATGATTAAGACAAGGTATGTGAGAAGGTTGTACCACTCTCCCAAACCTCCACATGTTTGCCAACACAGAAGCTCTCTGAACCCTGTCCTTTTGGGTTTTTAAATGGAGGCCCCTTCCATAGGCATGACTGATTAAATCTTAAGCCATTAGTGATTTAACTGAATCCCCAGCTATGCACTGCTCCCAGGAGGTTGGAGAGGACACTGAAATCTAAACCCCTAACCACATGATTGGTTCCTCTGGCAACCAGTTCCTATCCCTAGGTTCCCTAAGGGCTTTCCAAAGGTCACCTAATCAATGTAAAAAAAGACACATTTATAGCTCTCATCCAGGATATTCCAAGGGTTTTAGGAGCTCTGTGCCAGGGATGAGACAAAGAACAATAATATTTCTTATTATATATCACAGTATCACAAGAATAAAAGGGGAGACAATTCTTCTTTCCCTAATTTCCATCTTTACCTATGCAGGAAGGAATGTTCTCTAAAACTTAAGGGCTCCTGAAGAAGTTGTGGAGAGGGAGTTTCTTCCCTCTCCTCTCCCTTAATGGAGTTAACTCATTGGTAAGATTGATAAGAGCCTGACATTCACTAGGTCTCACTTTTTATTAGGCATTAATCAAACATTTATTAAGCATTGTTGTTTTGTTCATGTATGATCCACACACCTGATTTCTAGGACAGTTGCCTTTGGAAACAATGAGCTTTGTTTTTAGTTTCCATTAGGTCAGTCTCTCAATAGAGCTCTGGACAAGGATGAGGGAACTTACTCTTCTCTATTTTGGTGACTGGTGTGTGCTTAAGTGTGTTTGTATAGGGGGGTGATTCTAAGAGGCACCACTGAATTTTCCAAATCAGTTTTTACCACTAATAGCATGGATACTTTTGTCCTTATTTTGACTCGATGTGTCTAAGATCTATTGTTTTTAATCCAAAGACAGAAAGGTAAGTAATTAGCTATAATAATAAATTCTAATACCTTTGATTGATAGGACAGGCTTTGCAGAGGTGGAAATATTTGAACTAGGTGTTGAAGGTAAGACAGAATGTAAAGGATGGAAGACAGGTACATGTTTTGGACACATAAGTGTTGGAGCATTTGGAAAAGTAGCCAATTGCTGCATCTGTTCTCTGCCTTGGCTTTGGTACAAATTGTCAAATAAGACAATGGAGTAGCAGATGGAGAACCAAATATCATTTTTATTACTGATATATGCCAAGTTGGAGAATACAGCTCAGTGTATACCTGCTGAGTATGAAATAATTTTAATCTAAAATGGAACTGGAGGATATATAATGGATAATCTCACATGTGCACTGTCAGAAAAACAGAACTTAACTGAAAGACTGGTTTCTCATAAATGTCTGATTTACAGAAGGCTGAGACTTATCTCCTGACCAGTAAACACTTGCCAAGATCCTCCTGATCCTCAAGCCAATGAACCTACTGTTTAGACTCTGGCTAGATATTCCCCTTTGTACTGCTTGCCCATAAACATAGCCTATCTTTTGGGGTGCCTGGATGGCTCAGTCGTTAAGCATCTGCCTTCAGCTCAGGTCATTATCCCAGGGTCCTGAGATCAAGCCCTGCATTGGGCTCCCTGCTCAGCAGGAAGCCTGTTTCTCCCTCTCCCACTCCCCCTGCTTGTGTTCCCTCTCTTGCGGTATCTCTCTCTACTGAATAAATAAAATCTTTTAAAAAAATAGCCTACCCTAAGCCCTTAATGGACTCATCTATAGATTACTATAGCATGGATTTCTCAAATTGCAATTCCTCTGCTATTAATGAATAAACTCTGGTAATTCAAGCTTGCCTTAGCTTGCCTTTTTCATTAGGTTTATATGAGCAATCCCCAGAATTACCCTGACTTACCCCCATGGTTATGGGCAGTGAGGAACTGGGGCAAGTATCCTAATGAGTATCCTGGCAAGTATCTGGAGTGTATGCATGTGAACAGTGGTGTGTGTGTACTGGGATGGTGGGAAGTAATAAAACATAATACTGGAAAGGAAAATTGGAATACATTTAGTACTTTTTTAGAGGGATGTAGCTTAGATCATACTAGATCATTCTAGTTGCATTATGATGGATGTGTTTGCAGGAGGGGAGACAGAAAGCAGGCACCAAGTCAGCTCCCCATTTATTGAACTAATCTAGGAAATAATTAGCTTATGAACCAAGGCCATGGAAGTGAGGGGAGACTGAACAAGATAGATTCAAGACAAATCAGTTCAGTAGAATAGGCCACTTGGTGAACAGTTAGATGTGGAAATGAGAGAGAGGAATATCTGAAAGTCACCAAGTCTCTAGCATAAGGGTCTGAAATAGGGAATGTGGGCAGCAGCAGCAGATACTTATAGAGAAAGGACATTGACACTTTTTGAGCTCCTCATATGTGCCAGAATGTGTTGGGCACTTTCCATACTGTTGGGGTTTAGTGAGCCAAGAAATAACATTCTTATTTCTCTTTCAAACTTGCAAACCATTGAAAGATACAACACAGTAGTTAGTCACAAGGAAACAAAATTTCTAGCCAGGTGGGTTAACCCACATTTTTCCACCTAAATCAAACAGATTTATCCATTGGGGCAACTGGACAATTACAAGCATTTATCACAGGACTGGGAACAGATCAAGAACTCTTTCTAAAGGCAGACAGTTCTGAAAGACAAAGAACCTATAAGTTACTAACTTGAGCAGCCTTCAAGTCCTTCTGAATTCACCAGAGTGCTTCTTCTCCTGTTTTGGGAAGACGTAAGTGAAGGGTGGAGAGATGGAGGCAGTGGACCTCATTTTTCTTTTTCATTCTAGGAAGAGGCATTGGAATTTTACATCCACAGAAATAAGAGGAGTAGAACGTAAACATTTGCCCTAATACTTATAGGACTCATTTCAACATTTTCAATACTGGGAGATAGGTATTTTTATCTACATTTAGTAGGCAACAAACCTGAGGCACAGAGAAGTTAAGTAATTTGCTAAATTCACACAGCTACTGAGTGGTAGTGGTAAGATTTAAATCTAGGTTTGCTTGAATTGAAGTATGACATCTTTTGTTATTTTTATATCATGTTGCTTCAGGGGCTGAGTTAGGAAATGTTGAATTTTGGATGCTGACAAAGACCTCCAGTTGGAAAGGTACAGTGGAAACACATATGTGGGGGCACAAAAAGGATCTTGGGTTGGAGTTATAAATTTAGGAGGCAGAATAAATATATATGGAAGTTGAGGCTTTTGAATAAGATACAATTCCATCGAAAACATTATTAAAAAGGAGGAATATGTGAAGAGAGCATTATGTAAAAGAGAATGTTTCGAATAATCAACACTACTAGGAGTTGGTTGCAATATACATGTACACAGAAATACATACACACTGAAGTTCTACTTGAAATTTTTTTCTTGAAATCTATGACATTTTCAAAGACCTTTCTTTTCATAATTCTATTTATCAGTCTTCTAGCATATAGCAGCATTGATTTTGATATTGGGTTGACAAACACAGAAGACACCTTAGGCTTCCCTGAGCATTGTTTAGGCTTAGGAAAGCATACTGGATATAATAACAGCATGGATGGATCAGGAGAATAAAGGTACCATGTCTCTCAGGAACAGCTTCTGAGGTCCTCCTTATTCTGCACTTGGAATGTCATGAAAATGAGTAGATATAGACAATTTCAGCTTAGGGAAGCCATCAGCTCAGAGTCTTTCTAAGCTTTATGACTCAAACTTATAATTCTAACTTTCATTCTCTAATACTAAGCTGAGTCCCATCAAGAAAACTTGTTCATTATTTGACAAACAATCTTGACAATAAGATATAGGTTCTTGGTTCAGTATATAGTCCTTGATTGAATTCTCATTTATCTTGGTTCTGGTATAAGAATAGTCCTAAAATTTCTTCCATTAGTGGTATAGGGGGACTTCAGGATCATGTCCCCAAGTGTCTCTGAGACTAGAGAAGAGGCCACAGAATAATTTCATTATAGCAATAAAGAAATAAAAATAAAAATCAAGGGAAATCTACAGTACTTATTCTATCAACTCTATAACCTACTTATAAAATAATTGTTAGCACATAAAAATGATCAATGAACAATTACAAGTGAAAAAAAAACCCCCAAACTTCAAGCTGATTTAAATAAAAAAATAAAATTATTAAAAATCTAAAAGCAGGATATAGCTTTTAAAACATGTTGAGATCTTAGGATCTCAAGTAAAACATTAGTTTTATTCTCTCTCTCTCTCACCATTTTTCTGCTCTACTTTCTGATGTACTGACTCCATAATTAGGCCTACCATGGCAGTCCCTCTAAACTCAATGCTCAGTTTCTCTGATGTTCATATCAAGTAAAGAACAGATTGAGAATTTTTTAAAAAGGATACATTCTGCCTCATGAGTTCTGATTGGTATACAGTCTCATTATTGAACCAGTCACTGTGGTTCAAAGGAATTTGATGCTCTATGTGGCCATGCTTGTAGTTGTAGTTGGAATCATGAAGCACCATGACTAAAAATCGGAAACAGGGTCTTTTCCCAGGGAAATTTGAGCTGGTGTTTAAAAAAAAAAAAATGGTGAGTGGGTGCAGAGAAAGCTATCTATATTTAGGATTCTTTCTCTTTCAACTCATAGGATCCTAGCTTAAAATACTTTAAGGATAAAAGAACATTCATTGGCTCATATCCATGGGAACTCCAGAGATTCAGCTGACTTCATTCAAGCCAACGATCAGGAACTTAAATTAGATTGGTGTAACTCTTTCTCTTGCAATTTCTTCCTATTTGGCATTATTTTAGTAATTAGGTCTTTGCACAAGGTGGGCAAAATGGCAATTGATAGTCTCATACTTGCTATGAAGCTGGAAACACTGACTATTTCAACATTCCTAGTGGATAACAGTTGTTCTTCCTATTAGCTCCAGAACCTTTGGAGAAGACTTTCTGGCCCTCCTTGAGTCAGCTTCCTATCCTTACATTAATGACTAAACCCCAACGTGAACCATTAGTTTGGGGAGGTTTAGACCTACTATTGACCAGGTAAGAAGAGCAGGACACTGGGATTAATAACCCCAAGTGGGATCAGAAGGTGAGCATTTGCAAAATAAAGTGGTATATACCAGAAGAAGCAGACAAAAGCATAGACATTATAGTCTACTATGGCTAGTCAGTGGCCTCTAGGGAATTTTAATATTGTGTCCATATTAATATTGTTCATGTGCTGTGTCACCCCTCTGTAAGCAAATCACCATGAATAAATGTTTTAAAAATGAAAAAGAGAAAATAAAACATAAAACCTCAAATCTACTCATTTCAAATTCATATTCTTGTAATCAGATTTGGAAGAAATTTGGGAGGGATCATGAGATTCCTGGGAATTGGTGAGGTATTTTTCCTGCAGAACTACACTCAAATTGGAGGAAATAAACCTATTGCAATGACTGAGTGGAGTTCAATGGTGAGTTTTCTTAGTTGTGGTTATTGTCAATGTTATTTCTTAACTATTAGAATAACAATAAATCTCTCTCCTTTGCACTTCAACAGTACCTTTGGCAAAATTCTTATTTAGTCGTAATTCTTTCACATGTAAATCCTTTGGAGATTAGCATTCAGAAGGGGAGATCAATTAGTGAGTTCCTTCTAAATTGATTCAATTTTATGATTAGGTCCCAAAGTAGGGTGTCCTTAGTGAGGTAGATTAGAGATGACTATTTGTTCACTATGTACCACACATTTCTCTATGTGTGAGCAAAGATTTCTTCACTTTCATCACTAGGAATGAGTCCACCCAAGCTGATTAACTCACACCAAGGGTTTAAATGGAATGGAATAAAGATGGCTTATTTAAATCACATGCTTTTTGAGGATCATTAGAACTCTATGTCCTATGAATAAGGACGATTAAAATTCAGAGTTTTTGTGTATTCTTAATATGCATTTAGTTTACACCACAACGTCTTCTTTAACATACTATTATGCTGTATGCTGTGACTGTTATTCATAATGGCACACACTTGGTAATATGCATGATGATACAGAATAAGTTTAAGTGTCTTTATTCTTAATATAATAATGGTTCCTAGGGCTGCATGCAGCTGTGAGTGCATATTAACAGGGGTCGCCCACTGTGAATTATGAATCTATAACACAGAATTTTCAGAAAAAGTACTTACTATGTATGTAAAATAGCTGCCTTTTAAAGCTTGAAACTTGGGCTGGTTAAAATTGCTCCTAGTAATATTTTTAAAAGAAAATATTCTGGAGGTAATAAGTGAACTGAATGGATTTATGAGTGATTGCTGTAAAGTCTTCTTTTTAAGGTAATAACTCACAAAACTGCAAAAAGAATAGAAAAGTATCTTTTTATGCATGTGTAATATGAAATCAATTCAAATGAATTTCAGTGACAAATGTTCTTGATGTTTTTGCCATCTTAATGGATCTCACTATTTATCTTTTGTTCTTGTTGATTGAATGATAACTGAGACACAAAAGATCCTATTTCTTTAATTTGAACTAAATGTCTATAAATGTAGACATTTTGAAGAATTTTTAAATTGCCATTTTGACCTTATTTTGGTAATATCTATACCCACAGCAGCTCCTCCCTAAAATCCCTATCATCTTTATGAATTAGCCTAAATACTAGCCTCAGACATAGAACTCTTTGTGGACTACCTACCATACTCTCTCCAGACTTATCTTCCTTAACTCCCATTCCCTAGACAGTATAGTATTTTGCAAACATTCATTACTTCTTTGCTTTGAACACACTCTTGCTTCACCCTGGAATGTTTGACTTGCCCCTCTGGACACTTTTCAGTTTCAAAGCATAGATAAAACCTCATCTTCTCTGTAACATGGCCTTTGACCCTTGAGTTGTACCTGCTTGCCCAGCTCACATCAAGCATATACTCTGTTACTCCCTTTACAGGGCTATTGTTGAATTGTGTAGACTCACTTCCATTAGCACACTTACTGGGCAACATGACAAAATAGCCGAAATGCTACTGATCCCATAGGACTGACATAAGCCTCAAAATAAGTGTAACGCATAGCATTTAGTACACAGTCTGTATGATATATATTAGCTACATTCTAATTGTTTAATAAACTGAATTTTAATTGTTTTTAATTATGAGTCTGTCTTACTAAACTATATTTATGAGGGCAAAGACTATGCCTTATTTACAGGACCAAGCAATGCTAAGCATAAAAGAAGGTACTCATGAATGCATGTTGCAAAACAGATTGAAGGTTTCACTAAAGCACTTCATGAATTATATAATTATTTTACATGTGAATTATTGTTACCTATTACATTGATTCTAAGATTCACTTTTTTTGCACAATTTGCTCCTCTGAAATTGGGAAGGGTTGTCATAGCTTGACTGGCAGCATTTGTTCTTTCTTAGTCTCTTAAAACAAAAAAAAAAAAAAAAAGAGAGAGAGAGAGACAGCGAGACAGCATAAGCACAAGCCAAGGGGAGCACAGTGGGAGAGGGAGAGAGAATCTTAAGCAGGCTCAATGCTCAGTATGGAGCCCAACACAGGGCTCATGACCCTGTGATCATGACCTGAGCCAAAATCAAGAGTCAGACTCTTAACCGAGCCACTCAGGCTCCCCTTATTCTTAGTAGAAAAATATAATGATGTGTCATACATTTGATGATTTCTTACATTCAAAGAAATATAGCATTAGTATATCTAGCTAGAGTTAGTAAGATCACTTAAGAAATATCTAAGTGTATGTATTGGTTAGAGTAGGCTGAGGGCTATAATAAATAACCACAATACTAATGTCCTATCAAAGTTTAGTCCTCACTCATGGTCCAGTCTAGTGTGGGTCAGAGAAGGAATGAAAGAAGCCTGCTATCTATAATCTTTCAAGGGCCTATGCTTGTTCCATCTGGTGGCTTCCACACTCACTGGGGTAGTAGAATCCTTTGCTGACTTTCTAAATAGAGGGGAGACTGAGAGCACGGAGGACCCTGCTGAAGGCATAGGAAGCAGTCCTAGAAGTGGTACATGCCCTTGCATTCAAAACTCAGTCACAATGTCCAATGTAACTGTAATGAAGACTAGACATATAATTTAAATGTGCGCTACAAGGGAACATAAATGGAGTTTGATAAACATAAAAATCTCTTGGCATTCATCTAATACTGCACAAGTTTGTGTTGAGAGCACACACAAAATTTCTAAAACTCGTATCTAAAAGCAGGTTGCAATTCAATATTTGTTTATTTAGCCAATATATATTTATTGAATATCTACTGTAAGCCATGTCATATGCTAAATGGTATGAGGCATACCAGATAAATGAGATTTGGATCCTTATGTTGAGCATTTTATTATTTAAGAGAGGAGATAAAATAGACACATAAATATCTATAATATTGAAAGTGAAAAGTACCACAAAAATAGAAGACTGTATTTAGGAAGGTTTTGCAAGACAGAACAATCAAAGAAGGGTTTAGCAAGAGAGAGGTCTCTAGATACCTAGACTAAAACAAGGCAGACTTTGGACAAGGATATGAGCAGAAAGGATTCCAGGAAGAGGCACAGACAAACTCAAACTGTAGAAGATGAACAGGGTATAGGCTTGATCTGAGTGTTCTAGAAATTTGTCTGGAACACACATATGGTCTTAAAGTGCAGAATAAAATTCTAGTGAATAGAAGCAGCCTAGAAAGGGGTTTTAGCAATGTGTCGAGGGGCACAGGACATTTTGTTAGGTAAACCTTATGGAGGAGAGAGTGCAAAAGTGAATGCACAGAGGCAGTTTCCATAGTGCCTACTTTGGCTTTATCATTTCAGTAGCCAAATGAGCACATACTCCCTTCTGCCCCCCTACCTTCCAAGCTAATTAAGATGTGGTAGGTCATGTTTCATGGGTGGGCCCCAAAGCACTCCAAGTCCTTTCCATCTATCTAGATATATGTATAGCATATCCTCAGTTCAGAAAGGTTTGTTCCTAGAAATCCTGCCACCCTACCACAGAGGGCCCAGTAGCAAATAAATTTAATACCCAGTGTCACATCCTCACAACCACTTCTGAGTTCAGTCACAGTAGGTTCGGACAGTTCCACGGGAGTCCATCAGACTCTCCTTATGCTGGTAGTTTTCCTCTCTTCTCAATGGCACTCTGCAGAGCCTGTCAGTCTTGAAGTGGGGGAGTAATTAACAGCTTTAGGGGTAACCCTGAACCCAATGAAGGAAGGTATTTGGAGAATAAATGCTTATATTTCTATTCAGATGTTTTAAAAAATCTTTGATAAAATCAAAAGTTTTCCTTGTTGATTGCTAGGAAAGGGAAAGAGATATTGATAGTGTTCAGGGACTAAGGAAACATCCTGCAGGATCATGGGCTAAGAAACCTATTTTCATAGAGCTTGTACCCTTGCAGAGCTTTGGAAAGGTCACATATCTTCCAGGGAGTGTCACATTTGGTTTTTCATTAGGTTAGTATTCTTTACTTTAATAAATTCTGGCTCTGTAAGTCTCCTTTTTAAATATAAGAGATATCCCCTCTTTGTCTAACTATTATAAAAGCTTATCAACACCTTAGTAACCTTTATAGGTTTATTTCTATTTAAATAACTTAATCTGATTTACCTTGCTCTTTTTAAGAGAAGCAATATTTTCTTACAATAGAAAACTTTTGAAATTGATATGGTTTAAATATTTCCACACAGACATCTCTGAGCAGTTACTTACTGCTTCCTTAGTTGCCAACAGACTGAAGAGATACCAGTAATAACAAAAGAAAATAGTCTTTCCTGACTCTAAGTCATCTTAAAATCCCACAACTTCAAGTGGTTAAAATAAGAACATATGATAGGAACACCACCTAGTTTTTATGATAGAATTTAACTGCATTAAAAAATTACTTAGATGTGTACACTTCTATACTGACTTCTGCTTAGAGATGTCCTCAAGCTCTCATGCTGGTTGACAGAATTCAGTTCATAACAACTTCACAGTTCTAGAATTCATCCAAATACCACATTTGATATGGATAACAGGAATGACAAGAATGTCAACAAGTGATAGTACACATTCAGTAGGCATCCTATGAATACCTTCTTAAGGTATTACTATGAAGTAGGACACACACTTTATATGCAATTCACTTATTCCTCAAATCTCCCCAATGAGATAGGTAACTATTATTCCAATTTTACAAATGAGAAATTAAAACTCTGAGAGGCTAAGAAATTTTCCCCAAAGTTACACACTATTAAATGTATATTCATTCAAGGCAGACCTGTTTGATTTAGATCATATTGATCCCACTTTGTTGAAATGACCAGCTGGGTACTTTCTCTCCCTCCTTAATTCTCCCTTCTGTCTACCAACTGTTATTATCTCACTTACTTTTGCAGACCCATATTGTATACCTTTAATGCACTAGATTCTGGCTTATAGGTTTTCATAGGCTCTTAAAATGCAGCTATTATATAAAGCCATGGAGTTACAAAAAAAACTAAAACATTATCTAAGTAGTAACCTTCCTCCAGATATAAGAGGGGGAGAAGCTACAACATTGCAAATAGTTTTAGTCCTATTTGAAAACTTTCTGGGATCAGGAATTTATGTTTTTGCAAAGCAACCCATTCCTCAAATCTCAGCTTTAATCTTTTTTTTTTTTTTAATAAGTGTCTGTTGCAACTAGATTTTATCAGCCCAGCTCTGCTAGAGCTGCCTCCAGGGGGAGAGCCTTTTTCTTCCCCCACCCCTAGAGAAAAGAGTTGATTTGGCTCCTGGCCAAGTGGATAGACCCGGTTGGGAAAGGTCAATTCTGGTTGCCTTGATCAATTCAAAATAAAGATAGTTTGTGTCTCCTTTTTCAAACTGAGAACTGTTATTTAAAAATGCTGATCTTCCAGTAGATTTCCCAAATCAGTTGGGAGGCTATATCTCCCATCCTCCCTCTTTCTTTTCCTTATCTCCTCATATTTTTCTCTTTGTCATTGTCAGAAACCAACATAGACTTCCTATCCAGCTATTTGCCTCTCTATTTTATCCACAATTCCTTTTTTTTTTAATAGGAAAATTCTTTTGTCAGCTGCTGTTAGAGCCCATACTTCAGCACCACCTCCACTAAAGGAAACACTATGTATTCTGATTTATTCAAACCCAATCAGTAAGAGCTAATGAATTCCTAAGGGCAGGAGATCAATCCTGTTCTATTTATATTTAATTAATTTCATGTTGACTCACTTGTCTTTTATAACTACTTTAAAGCATATTTGGGATACAGTATTATCTCAGAATTTTGTGTGGATTTTACTACACCAAATCATACAAATCTTAGTTTCCTCAGGACTTTTAGTACATTCACTGTAATATTTTTATTAGCAAAAAAAGCATCTTCACAGATTTGTTCTTCACACATTTCCTCACTTCTTCCAAGGTAGAATTGGTCCCATATTTTTGTTCCAAAATGAAACCCAGTTGTAATAGTTTATTACATGTGCTAGTTCACCTGTTTGCCTCTTTTTCCAGACTTCTTTCTGTACACTTTTGTTCCCCTGTGCTTTGCAGTATTCATGGTGCACACAGTAGATGCTGCAGTAATATGTTGTTTTGTTTGAAAGAATTGATGAATGAGTGAATTTAAAAAGCTGTGAAACTAGAGAAATACAGTAAGTACAGGACCTATCAGGGGGGAGACTGGCTGACTGCACGTGAAAAAAAAAGTATGTGGCAGATGAAAGGTGTTAGAGCGCAGTATAATTAAATGATGAATAAAAGAAAAGTAGGATATAATGTATGCAACTGGACATAAGATCTTGATATGGAGGGAAAGAGGAGCTGGTTGGAGGAAAAAAAAGAATCCTGTGGGGAAGTGGGTATGCTCTTATAGAGAGGGAAGATTGGGAAGTCAGAATTAGGGCAGGTGAGACCCATAACTTTCAGAAGCTGGTATAAAATGGACATTCTTTTATGCAAGACCCTCAGCCCTCTCTTTGGTGGCTAGGCCAGGTATTAATTTTTCTTAACAAAGTAGGGAAACCATCTAGGGTAGCCTTTTTCCATAAAGAGCTGTACAGTAATTATTTTCAACTTTTTAGGTCATGTAGTCTATAAAAAAATTCTCAACTCTGTTGCTGTGAAAATAGCCATAGATTATATGTAAATGGCATAATTAAACTTTATATACAAAATCAGATATTGGGCTGGGTTTGACCAGAAAGCATAATTTTCTTTTTTTTCCTTTTTCTTTTTCTTTGCTTTTATTTTATTAAGTTATGTTAGTCACCATTAATTTTTGGTACAGTGTTCCATGATTCATTGTTTGTGTATAACACCCATTGCTCCACGCAATACATGCCTTCCAATACAACCCATCACTAGGCTAGCCCATCCCCCCACCCCCTCCCCTCTAATACCCTCAGTTTGTTTCCCATAGTCCATAGTCTCTCATGGTTCATCTCCCCCTTTGATTGCCCCCACTTTATTTTCCCCTTCCTTCTCCAAATGTTCTCCCTGCTATATCTTATGTTCCACAAGCAAGTGAAACCATATGATAATTGCCTTTCTCTGCTTGACTTTTCTCACTTAGCATAATCCCCTCTAGTTCCATCCATGTCAATGCAGATGTTGGGTGTTCATCCTTTCTGATTGCTGAGTAATATTCCATTGTATATATGGGCCACATCTTCTTTATCCATTTGTGTTGAAGGGCAACTCAGCTCCTTCCACAGTTTGGCTATTGTGAACTTTGCGCAAGCATAATTTTCTGACTCCTGATCTAAGGTATACAGATCATAGTCTATGCCTTCTAGTCTTCCCTCTACCATGTTGTGTTTTCATGGCTTGTCTAATAAATTGGTCTAATGTGACATTAAGAACTTTCTGCCCTGAATGAACAAACTATAGCTTTACTTGCTTACTAACTAAAATTTCTTGACAGAATACAAAATCTTTGATTTCTTATTAGCTACAAACTGTTCACTAATCAAGTAAGTTAATCCAAAGTCTGAAATTCACTCATTAAAATATGCCCTATCAATAAGTCAAAAAATTAAAATTACCGATATTAGATCTATTCCAGTTTCCTAAAGTAAAAGAGACAAAGAGAAGATAATAGCTTGGAATATCTGAGCCAGAGAAGTAGTGGACATGGAAGTGGTAAGTGAAGAAAGGTGGCATAAAAAGCTAATTGGGGGAAAAGAAAATGAATTTTTCTATTCTCATAATTTGAATTAAAGTTGGTTTGGCTTACTTTGTCTCAAGCTAGACATTAACAAATTGTGATTGAGTGGGAGGCATTTTTGTTAGCGATGACTCTTGACACACTAGTTTCCAAGATTTCTGAAAAATGTATACACTTTTTCGTTTAAACATGGCTGGCTAGACAGAAAAAAGGAATTAATTCTCAAATGATTCTAATTGTGGTGCCACTCCATTCCTTGAGATAAAAGCTCAGATTACTAGAGAGGTAGTATTGTGATCAAAATTGGGTTATAAGCTTTGGTATAAAACTACCTTCTCCCAGATATAAACATATAGCAATAATATCTATAAGTTATATTTAGAGAGTCATTGTTGCTCTTGAAAAAAAAAAAAAGATGAACATCTCTTATGACCCAATAACTGGAAAGAAACATCAGTGAGCTGGAGATAACTGTGCTACAAGATAAAAACACAAAGAGATAGCTAAGAGTTCAGTCTTTTCAGGAAATGGGACCTAAATTGTCCATATTCAAGTCAGGAGTCAGAGTAAGAAAAAAATTAAAAAAGCCAAAATCATTCTCAGTGGCCAAAACCTATAGTGTACTGCTAGGTAGTATGGCAGGAGGAAGTAGAGATAGTTGGATATGGCTCATACCATATATTGTCTTGGATACTTGAGTGGTTGTAACTCTCAGAATGGTCATTCTGAACTGCCAATACAAGATTTCTTTTTTTTTTCTTTTCTTTTCTTTTTTTTTTTTAATTTTTATTTTTTATAAACAAATTTTTATCCCCAGGGGTACATGTCTGTGAATCGCCAGGTTTACACACTTCACAGCACTAACCATAGCACATACCCTCCCCAATGTCCATTACCCCACCCCCCTTTCCTGACCCCCTCCCCCCAGCAACCCTCAGTTTGTTTTGTGAGATTAAGAGTCACTTATGG
>PISX010030924.1:0-18062 GCA_004024625.1 Mellivora capensis
TCTAAGGGGTGGCACGAAGTGCACTGGATTGGCCAATATGGACTCTAAAAGGAGATTATGTAGGAACCGGCAGGCTGGGTTACTGGCTGGTCTGTCCGCATAGATGTTAGAGCCCCTGTGCCCCCTCCTCACCACTACAGATTCCCTGCCCGGGGCTCCTTCCCACCTATTGCCCCCCTCAGGGCATCCACAGCGTGAAATCTGCATTCTTTCTGTGACCCCAACATTCAAATAGTGTAGGGTCAATGATAACCTCGACAAGAAGCTACAAGTGTGGTAGCGAGAGGTGTCGTGGACATCTGGTTTTTTGTTTTAGCATTGAGCAGTCTTGAGACTCTCCAGAAGACTCCCTCAGGTGTTCTCTAGCACACTCACCCCATTTTGAGCCCCAGTCTGTGGTGGAGTTGACTTCTCTCTAGAGCCCTATTTTAAGTGTGGGAATGTGTGCCGTCTTCGCCCTCCCCACCCCCCAATAATAAGTATTCCGTGGAGTTCCATGCTAAGTCCCCAAACATCTGTATCCTGGCTCACAGTCTAGAACTCACCTTTGGTTCATAAGTTGCATGTCTTCTGATTGTTATTAATTTTTCCCCAAACATGAAATGATGCCAATCTGTAAAAATGAGTTGCTTCACTTTTGAGGTAATTCAGTTGCTGTGTGTAAGATTAGTGAATACGATATCTTTATTATTGACATTAGTTTTTGTGGAAAAAATTTTAGTGTGCACTTTGGAATGTTCTGCATCACTTCCCTTTGAAATTTCATCTGGTCCCAATTACCATGTGCTCCTAATTTGATTCAGTTGTAGAGAACGATCCAAGCTTCTGTACTCAAGCTGAAGCAGACACATTTCATTAGACCTCATTCTGGTGGTGTTCTTTATGTATCATCTAAAGTTTATAGGGAACTTTATATGGACGCAGCAACTTTATGAAGTTCTGTTAAACAGACAGAGACCTTCCTCTACATAATGTACTTTTGACCTCTTAGTGAGCTGTCATGGTCACTCAGAGCTGTTATGTGACTTTTTCGCTAGCTAAGTAAATAAGCAGCCGTTTCTGCCATAGCTCTTATTTTATTTTTTCTTTCCACATCAGAATTATTATCATACAGCAGCTGAATTGATGCATTTGGAATATATTGGGCCCTTAATGGGTCCCTTTGAAATCCCTGTTCAGTTCAGTTCATCTAATATGTAAGGATGTTACTATGTTCCCAGCATAGGTAAGCGTTGGCCGAGAGCAGTGAATGTGATTGATAGAGTCCTGGGCTTCCTGAGTTTCCAGGCTTTGGGGAAAGACAGGCATTGACTATGAAGACCTACACACCAAACCAGTCTTCAGAGTTTAGAAGTGTTGTGTTTTCACTGCTTTCCACTACATGGTACCCACAGTGTCCCTGATTCCTGGTCCAGGTTGTGATCTGCCCAGGCGGTGTCTGCCATAGGCACTGAGATGTGGCATGTGGGTGCTCCCCAGGCCATGTCTGTTCCAAACCTTCTTTTTCCATCCAGACAAGAAACCATCCATTCATCTAACGCAACAATGGTTGGCAACCACAGACTATAGGCCCAAACTGTCCTGCTGCCTCTTTTTGCATGGTCCATAGACTAAGAATGGTCTTACAATTTTAAATAGTCAAAAGAAAATATTTCATGACACAAGAAAGTGATATAAAGGTTAAATTTCAGTGTCCATAAATGAAGTTATATTAGAATAAAGTCATGTTTATTCATTTACATATTGTCTGTGTCTGCTTTCTTGCTATGTGACAGAGTTGAATAGTTACAAGGGAAACTGTGATGACCCACAACACCAAAAATATTCTCTGTCTGGCCCTGTACAGGAAAGGTTGCTGACCCCTGATCAAAGGGGCCATGTTATGTCTTTTCTGATTTTTCCCACCTGTCTAGTCAATGTATAAGGCAGACCATGATATATGCCAACCCCTTATCTATCCTTCTAGTTCCTGAATTTTTCCTCCAACAACTACATGACAACTTCACCTTACAAAAACTCCCTAACTCATTTTTCTAAATAGGGAAGAGAGATGATTGGCCCCTCTAGCAAGCCAGACACCCACCACCCCTGTAATTTGACCTGAGTTCTTTGAGCCTCCTAGCATGGTACTATCTATGCATCCGCACTTAGGGTGTTTCAATTTTAAGGACAAAAACTGCATTCTTCTAAGTAGCTTTTCCATGTCACTCTTTTGAATAGGCTGACTCCATAGTATAGTTTAATAAGACATTTGGCTTGTTAATTTTCAGAAGTCATCAGGGGCTATGTTACATTATTTTAAATACATTTGGCTACCTGCTTTCTTTAATAATAGTTCTCCTCCAAAACGTCTAAGAATTTTTGTGATCGGGAATTCCTGAATAGGTGGTATATTCTCCACATGACAAAGTCTGACCAGTAGAGTTGGCTCTAATAAGCACTTATTTAGTTATCTAGTTATAATGTAATGAATGTGCCCAAGATATGACAGTCATAACTGATCATGGGAGTGGATTATATTATTTAGAATAAATTTCTTTATTTTTCATATTTATCTCCATAAAATAAGCATGACTGATTAGAACAAGCTACTATTGTCCATTGTACTATTTCCCTCACACAGATAATCATGGTAATAATTTTCTTATATCATCACCTCACATGCCATTAAAATGCTTATTTTAAAATATAATGAAAATTTCATTTGATTCTCTTAATCCTAGATAATATTGCAGCAAGTTAAATGCATTTAGAACATTTGTATTCGATTCTTATTTCTGACAAATAATGTTTGATCGTGATGTAATACAGTTCGGGGCCAAGAAAAAAATTATTATATTTAGCCTAATTCTTTGAGGACTATCCAAATGCTTTCACTACCTTTCAAAGACACTTTTCCAATTGTTAATACTGAATGCAATTTGTGTATTTATTTAAATAATATGTGCAAGCAACAGACATCTAATATCTGGCTTATGAGGAAAGAAAAAAAATGAGCTGTAAAATTCTTCTTGGAAAGGTGAAAGAAGCAGTTACAGGTCTTGATAACTTTTGGAGCATAGACAGTTAGCAGAGGCTGGCGAAACTGAAACAGAAGCCCTGCCGCAAATATGACTCATTCCTGAAAAAAACTGACATGATAGGTCTAATTTCTGACAAGTATCTTTAAGAACTGATAGTCCATGCTAAAAGGCAGAGCTTTTTTTTTTTTTTTTTGCTCTGTGCTTCTGCCAGGTAGTTTCTGAGACTAAAATGTGCAGTGAAAGCAACAGTCCGGCCTTGCTCTGTGGGACAGACAACCTCTTCTCCACAGAGCAGATTGATGTTGACGCGTCACAGAGATGGAAATTGAAACCCAAGTATTTAATGTGCTTCCCCCAAAGCCTGTGGTTAATCAGTATCTGAATCTGGATCTCAGGGATCTTCTTTTGCTAAGCCTGGGACCAGACCAAGAGGATACATGGCACAGCACTTCTGACATCTTGACCAGAACCACAAAGTACTGGAAAGTCCTCAGGAATGGATGTTCCCTACTGATTTCCAAACCTTAGGTATGTCCTTTTAGGTAAGCGTTAGGAAAAATATGATGCCTTTAAAAGAAGTTTCCAAGCCACAAAAACTACGTTGAACTGAGACAGTGTTTGACCTTGTGCCCACCTAATTTGTGAAACATTATTGTTGCCTATGTTTTTATGATGCAGCTTTAAAGATGTCTCCTTTGGCCTTCATATCTCTGAGGAACTTCCAGATATGAGTTCTCTATGATAGAATAAGAGGCAGAAACATCAAAAGGTTAACTGGTTTCTTGAGATATTAGTAATTGTACCAAATAAGTGAAAGCACTGCCCAATTGCAGTATTCAACATTTGTTTGACTTCTCTTAATATACTTGAGCATTATTTTTGTAGAGCAAGATAGTGAATCTACAATTAATTTTAGGTGACTGTAAGTTGATACCTCAGACATTCATTGAGCACCTGCTCTATTTCAGACCCATGCTAAGCACCAGTGTGCTTATGAATTATGAGTTACTCACAATCTCTGTTTCCAAAAGCTTATAATCTAGTTGTAGAAACAAATTTCCAAGTAAAAAATTCAATATTATACAATACAAGCTAACTGAGAAGGATGGGTTTTATGGGAGGAATACTTAGTTAACTTGGTTCGGATAAAAATGCTCGAGGAAGAAAAAGCTACCTTAGTTCTAAGTTCCAGTAAGAATAAACTTTATTCAGGGCATAATAGCCTGATAAAACCTGTGAAGTATGAAAGTACATAATGTATACATTCTATAGTATATGGCAAAATATGGGAAGAGAAAGATGAGGCTAAAGAGTGAGGTTGGGTCTCGGCCACAGAAGGATTATTCTCTGCCTCACTAAGAAACTGGATTCTAGAGATATCAAGAGGAGAATTACAGTAGTGATATCTCCACCTGAACTAGATTTCTTAAACGATATTGTAAGAGAGGCTCCAAAGGAAGCAAACCTAGAGGTAGGGAGACAAGGTAGGAGGCTGTTGCACAGCCCAGAAAAGAGGTGGAGAAAATCTGATTTAGGACAGTGATAGCAAGGATGGAGAGGAAAAGAATAAGCTAGAAGAAATACATCGAAAGGGATCCTGGAGTACAGTGATTAGATCTGACACTACTGAGGAAGAGAGGAGGTCTAGGCATACTTCGGGATGCCTCATTAGCCGGTGGACCCAAAATAGTAACAGAGGAAGAGGAGAAGGTTTGAGGATGTGTGGATACAAAAGATAAAAGAAATTGTCATAGATCCACATCCATTGCAACCAATATTCCTACTTTGAAATGTTTCTTTCCTGTCTTCATTTTTCATGTATTGTATACGTAATTAAGTTCCTACTACATTTAAAATTATGTATTTTGCTTTCTATTGGAGAAAAGCATCATTTCTTACAGAAAGCATTATTTCATAATATTAAAATTCTTTTTAAACACACTTTTCAATAACTGCATAAGTACAGTTACTGAATAACTAATAACCACATATGGTAGATTTAACATAAGTTTTTTAGTACTGGAAAACTAGGAGATCAAACAGTCCCTGGAGGTTGACGAGAACTCCTTGCAATAGTGGTCTCTATAAACTACACACCACAACTAAAGAAATTCTACCCAAAGATTTGGCTAGACTGAGGTTCTTTGAAAGTGTTCTACAAGGAAGGAGATCAATATTTCTTAGAAACAGGTAGTTCACAGGAGTCAATCAAATACATATTAAGATAATCAAATGCATAAAAATATCAAAAAGTGTTCATCTTGTTTTATTTAAAAGAACTGACTTTGTCATTTGTGCTAACAGAGTAATAACATCATGTTCTGGTTAGAACATGGCTTTGGATAGAGATATATAGTCAAGAGCAGAATCAGTGAGATTTGGCATTAACCTTTTTCCTTTTCTCTCTAGTGATATGGTTCAGGGGAATAAAGTCTGCAGATTAAAACAAAAACAAAAACAAGACAAAAAAATTTCATTTCCCTGGAGCTGAACTTGGACAAATCCACACTGTCAATCACCTGGGTAAAATGTAGGCCAGGCTGCCTCGTGTTTTTCAAAATCAACAATAAATGGAATACAAGAAGCGAATATGACTGAGTGTTTATAATTCTCACTTCTCGGTTGGCATAGTCAGGAATTATTAAATATGCAGACAATATTTCCATTATTTTGGGGTTTCTTCTCTCTCTCTCTTTTTTTTCCCCATCTTCTTAACAGGGAATTTTGGTGCACATTTTTGCCCTTTGGCTTCATCTCTTGGTAGCTCATGAAAAATGATACGTAGGTGGTTTATACTCAATGCCAGAATCAACACTCTTTCTGTTCTGAAAAGTTGAGAATTTGAAAGCGTTTTTCCCTCTCATGAGGATTTACTCAAGTATTTATATATCCTGTAATAGTTGGCATCAGTGATCTTATTCCTTCATATTTTTGGACACTTTTATTTAGAATAACATGCTTCACAACCAAAGAAACAAACTACCAATGAATACAACTTTATTTTCAATCATTTTTCTTCACGTCACTGTGAAAGTTGCATTTAAATATGTGTCACGCATATGTCCAATTTTCCGCAAGTGGAAATTCTAGTAGTTCAAGAGGAATATGATGATATATTTAGAAGTCCTGACTAGTCACTGACCGATGAAAACCCTGTGTAAGCGAAGAACAATGTTTGTATACAAAATATTAGTTCATTGTACGTTTGGACTTAGTAACTTAGACCTTTAGGATTGAGGTGGGGGATTGAATTAGATGTTACAAGCAGACACTTTGGGTATGTGTTATGTAAAAAACAAGTGGACAGAAAAAAAAAATCTAGCTGCTCAAAGGTATAGGAGTAGAGCTATGCCATAAAATACCTGGTGTTCCTACAGATTTCAATGACTTTTAAGAGGTTATATGAACAATAGACTTTTATGAGAAAGAAAAGTAGCTAAGATTTTCAATAGTTTCTTTTTTTTTCTTGACCAATATGCCTCTGATTTAGTGCAAAATTAATAAACATGCCATAACAAGAATTAAAATGTATTTATGGGGAAGCAGGAGAAAGCATTTGACATGATACCCTCATAGGTACCTTGAATAAAAATACTCTGCAGGTCAGAGTATATCCAGTATAGATTAAAAAACAACAACAACAACACTTGCCTTCTTAACTACAAAATGGCAAAGGGCATTGGAAATGAGTAACAGGCTTTAGTATCTGTGAATCAAGAATCTGAAAAGACACATTCAAAATTCTACAACACAACACATACAGTTTGCATAAATTGTGTTGCTTTTCATAATATTCTGTATTGCTGACATGGATGGTCCTGAAAACCTGAGAATGTATATTAACCATCTACACCATCTACCCTTACTAGTGTGAAGGAAATTCTATGGGCCACAGACACACCTAAAGCCAGGAAATGGGGAAAATTATGGGAAGTTACCATTTGGTTGAGCCATTGGGATGAGGCAATTCTCTGATGCTTTCTGATTTCCTAGTGACAGTAATATATAAAGTACAAACATTAAATGTTCATTATTATTATTTTTAAATTTTATTTATTTATTTATTTATTTGACAGGAAGAGAGATCACAAGTAGTCAGGGAGGCGGGCAGAGAGAGAGGGAGAAGCAGGCTCCCTGCTGCGGGGCTGGATCCCGGGACCCTGAGATCATGGCCTGAATTGAAGGCAGAGGCTTAACCCACTGAGCCACCCAGGCACCCCGAAATGTTCATTATTATTTAAGCTTCCTTTGTATTAATGTGGTTATATTGAAGGCCACAGTGCTTCCAACTGTGGATGTATGTTTACCCAAACCATCATTAGACAATGGCCTGGACTTAATGCCACTGGCCCCTCCATTCTAGCAAAAACCCACTGAACACTGTGTGAGGAGAATTTCAATTTCTTGTTTGACTAAGTCAGCTTCTGATTCATAATTTAAGTGTTTTGTTATTTTAAGAAATAAAGCATACATCCCTATTTCAGAATTATAAAAGCATCACCATGAAGACATGTTTATTAAAGGAAACAGTTAATTATTTTTTAAAAGTCCTGGCAGATCTACCCTAGTAAAATCTATGTTGGATCATAAATGTCAACACTATCTAGTGTTCCCTTGATGAATTAATGGAATGTGTGATGAGACCCTATGATGCATAGTTGACTTTATACTGGCAAAAAGAGTGGAGTTTTACTCTCAGACCTCAGTCTGATGCATATGGGTGACTCTTCTTTTTAGCCTATCTGAGCATGATGGGAAATTATCTCCTATACCATCAGTCAAAGCATGGTCAATGGTGGTGTCCCATTCAGAGGGCAGCCCTGCTCTGCTTTCTCAGGCTGCTGATTATGGAGCTAACCTATTCTCAGAAACCTGTTTTCAATTATTTTGCATTTCAAGAAAAACAAAGTACCCTTCATTCAAACCTGAATTCAAACACTGAAAATGGCCAATTGAATTAACATGCTTTTTGTATGTGTGAGTAGAAATATCCCGACAGGTAGCTACATAAACATGGGGGTTTTACTTTTTCAGTGAATTACCCAGGAATGATTTTTTTAAGAGATATCAGATCACAGTCTGTGCTGTATGTGTGATATGAGGCTATACGTGAGAGAAAAATCTTCTTCAAAACCAAGATGGACTTACTTTCTTCTTCCTTTTGTACAAATATTATGCATTATAAAATCTGATTTTAGGGAAATGTCTTCGAAAGCCACCAAGAAGTAGAATGTGGACTTTCTTCAGAACCGGCTATAATGAACTGCAAAAAAGGAACCTTCTACTTACTGGATATATCTTTGCTCTTTATTACCCCCAAAAGAGGAAATTCCAGAAATACCATTGTACACTCAATGTGGTGTATTTTTTTGTTTATTCATTAACTTTTAGTTATTGGTGGTATATTATGCAGAAAACCTTCAATATAGGTTCTATAAAGGGAAGTAGCCAAATAAAATAAGACAATAAATTAGACATAATCCTTCCTCTTAGGGCATTGAGAGTGTTTTTGAGAACAAACGGGAAAGAAAAAGAAATACAGTAATAGGTTAAGGATGTTGCTTGAGTACTAAGGAGTTTGAACTTCACTTGAGATGATAGGAAATGAGTGCTAGTAAATGACAATATTCAAACTGCTTTTTAAGCAAATTATTCTGAAAGCAATGTAGTTGAAGAGAAGAGAGGGAGAAAAGGTAGAAGAACTAATTAGGAGGCTATAACTTTTACATGTGACAGATAAGAAAGATCAAGACTATCACAGTGACAATGGGAATGGACATCTGGGAACTACCAATGGGGATACTGGGGGAAGCGTAACTCTTCAGAGCAGACACTGGATGGGGTAGAATCCTTAGGATAAGTCCTAAGAAGGAGAGGTCATCAAGAATGTAAAATTCTATGGTCAATGGCCATACCACCCTGAATGCGCCCGATCTTGTCTCGTCTCAGAAGCTAAACAAGGTCGGGCCTGGTTAGTATTTGTGTGGCAGAATGCAAATGCTACAGACTTAAGGAATTCTTACCCTGGCTCATCTTTATTCATCCTAGTGGGAAAAAGCATACCATTATTATCTTCATCTAATTAGTAAATACTTAATGGCTTCTGCTATATCAGAGCACAGTACGGGTGCTCAATAAATGATAAAATGATAAATAATGGGAAAAATGGTGAGCAAAATTGGTAAGGTCCTTACTTTCATGTAGTTGAAAACTTATCCAGAGAGCATTAAACCAAAAGCAATAATGATACCGCCATTTTGCTCTGGGGGAAGAACCTCTCTGCCATTGTTAGGTCTTGTGCATTAGGTGACACTAACTCTCCCCAGCTCCCCAAACTGGTGTATTTGATCTAAGACCAGAACCATAGGAGGAGGGGAGGGTGCTTTCTCTTTCTCGCCACAGTGAGCCGTGGTGGCCAATCACAGGAAGCTGAGACTTCCCTGTCCAGGTGTTTTAGTTCAGCTCTCGGAGAAGCAGCCTCTCTTCCCTCCGTGGTGGGAACCTGGAAGTGTGAAGTACTGGAGCTGTGGCAGCCAACTTACAACCATGAATTCAACCTTGTCTGTGATTTGAACAATAATTTTCTATAGTAAGTAGAAAGCAGAGCCAAGAGTTACAGAGAAAACCATGTCCTGATGATATCATCTGAGTCTGGTCAAGCTCTGACCAAAGCTAGATTTATTCCTGAACTTTTGGGTTAGGTAAGGGAATAAATTCTATTTTGGGACAAAACCAGTTTGGTTTGGATTTTCATGCACTTGTAATCAAAAGAAGTCTAACCATTACAACTCAGCTCTTAAAAAAATGTCCTGTTCTTTTTTTCCAGATGGCAAAAACTTTTGAAATTACTTTTCTCTAAACATTTTATTGCAAAACTATGGTGTATTACAAAATTTGAAGCATTTGAAATCTAAGAAGAATGGTATTTCCTTGGAAATAATTAAATGACTATCTATGGAAAGTTATAGTATCTCCCAGTCTGTTTTAAATTATGGTATAAAGTTCACAACTGTTATGTTCTTCAGTTACCAGAATGCAGAGCAGTGGTCTGCTATTTGGGCCATGACAAACCTGCATTTTTTTCTCTATTGAGGTAGCAAGAATGTTGCTGAGTAATTGCTTTATTGAAAAATAATTGAAGTTTACTTTTTATTTCGAGGTAAAAATATTTTTTTAAATATTAAATAGCTCTTGTTTTGAGAATCTCTTATTTAAGTGGAGGAGATGAACATATAAACCACTAAATGCACTAAAATCAATGCCTATGTTGCCTTGATCTTTACCTTTATGTTTTAATTAAGCATTGTTCATTGGAATTCGTTCACATGATGTTCACCTGGAAACAATGACAAGGCTGCTTGAGAATTTTGAGGGATTTCTTCACACTATGTATGGTCATCATTCAGAATCAGCTTGCAAATACTGTATTATACATATTCAGACTTCCAGACATGAGTAAATACAGTGATGCCTTCCTAACCTAGATTTTCCCTCCCATGCAATTATAACTTACAGTCTTAATTGTGTCTGTTTTTTGAGCAACCAGAGGATTTCAACTCCACTATTCTGCATTCTTTCTTTTTAGAGATAGTTAGAAAAAAGAGGTGCTAACATTTAACAGTAAAAAGGGAATGTTATTTCGTAGAGTTTTTTCCCCTCTTAGTGAAGATTTGAAAAAGAAAGTTGAAATAATCTCCCCAATTTCCCCTAACCCAATTTTTAACACACCATCTAAGTACGAGGATAAAAATAGTACCTTTTGTAACTACCTCACAGGCTCATCAGGAAGAATAAATAAATAATGTTTATGAAAGTGGCTTGTACATTTTCAAGAACTGTATAAAGTCAGTCTTCCAGTTTAGGGTTCCTAGAAGCAATGTGTGGTCCGGGCCAGTTGCACAGGGTATGCATTACACAAAGGTGTCAGAGTGTATCATGTAGATTTGTATATCTAGGTCAATGATTTTCTGGCAAACAGCAGTAAAGAGAGTCTCAATGTTATAAAAATGTTCCAACAGGAAGGGTTGCATTTTTAAAATTCTCACAAAGAGCCTTTTTATTGTGATTGAGGAAGTATTGTCCTGCCCATTTTTTCTCCCTTTCTCCAATCCAACATTCACACTGTAGTCTGATAATTGCTCCTAAAATGCAAATTACATATCTTTGTTCCTCTGTCAAAAAACTTCCAGTGATTCCTCAAAGGCCCTCACAATAATTTCCTAGTTTCTAAAACTGGCAAGTTTCAAGACCCCTCACCAGCCCAGTCTATCTCTCCATGACTCCTGCTACTCACCACCCCCCATGCTCCAGTGAGAGGAGATAGCTAGAATTCCCTGGACAGTCTGCCCTTTCTTGTCTCTGAGCCTGAGGAAATAGTCCTTATGCTGGAAGTATTTTTCTACTTCTCTTTTCCTGTACGCATCCTAGAGGTCACATTAGATGCCACCTCCTCCAGGAAGTCATCTTTAAGCTGCCCCTTTTACTCAACCCACTAGAGATCTATGTTTATACTTGTGTTGTGCAGTGACCTTGTCATTCATTCAACTGTCTCAAGCAGATAATGAGCAACTGAAGAAAAAAGTATGTACCATTGACCTTTGTGCCTGGCACATAATAGACCTCACCTATATTTGCTGAATAAAATGGGGTCTGGCTTCTAACATTGGATGTGTTATTTATATGCTGTGTGACCTTTCTCTATCTTACTTTCCTGCTAGAAAAATAGAAGTCTGACCATAGCATAATGTATAGGGAAGTCAAATTACTATTTTGTACATGTGAAACTCATGTAACTTGGGTGTCAACTATACTCAGATGAAACCATTATAAAATTTTTAAAAAAAGTATATTGCATTGATAAAAAAATACAAATTTGAATTAGCCAATTCATGAAAGAGAGCATTTAGACTTGGAAATGCACCATATGCTTTTCTCACCTAAATTCAGAATCTTCTATCTTTGCTACTAAAATGGCGAAGAAAGGAGGGAAATTTTGGTGATTGAATCTCAAAGACATGAAATGTGTGCGTGTACGCAAGTTTCCTCGTTAACATTAAATTTCCCAGTAAATGCTGTAATTTGTTGGGTATGTGTAATATATCAGGTATTTTTGGAATTATCTGTGTTAGCTGTGAAAATTGGATACTTTTTGCAGTCTTTTATAAAACTCATATCAGTAACAATAAAGTTCAGCTAATAGACAAAAACAAACAAACAAACAAACAAAAACATTAAATTTCCCTAATGGGCTTTGAGAAATTTTCTAACAAAAGATCATGCCAATGGAAATGCTTGGCAAGTGAAATTCAGCATTTTACAGTGGTTTAACATTTTCCAAATGCCAAATGTAATAGGTGTTTGATACTGCACATAATTCACTGGATCTTTATTTCATTGTCACTACAAATTTATGGGTTAAGCTTCAGGGTAAATGGCTTCAACACTTGATCAGGGACTATTCAGAGATGGTGAAATCTTTACACCATCTCTGGTGTACAATTTACAATTATCTCATTAATCTGAAAGTCAATACACAGGACTCAAGTGACAGCTCCTCTTGGGCAACAGTGTCTTCTTTTTAATCATCCTGACTGTGGACAGAGCAGAGTATCATTAGGATCTGGGTAGAAGCAGTGAAAGAGGCAAGGGGCTGCTGGAGCTGGAAAATGATGGTGGGAAGGAAAGAAGTGAGTCACAGGGCTGCTGAAAGATGCTACAACCCATGGTGCCTTAAGGTTTAAGAGAACGAGCAACAATCACATAAGCCATGTTGATCCATGTTTTATAATACATTTCCCTTGATACCCATAGGACATGAATTATTTTGCAATCCCTGCCAATTTTGATATATTGTGCCAGAGGGGGAGTTCCCAGAGGACTTCATTATCTTTTGTGTATTCCCACTATTCAAGGTTTTGTTAAGCTCTATTTTCTGTAGATTTTATTCTAAAAACAATCTTTTGTCCCAATTAAAAAATCTGAGTATAACATTGGATATGACTTTCAACATATACATGTGTTCTTCCTACAACTCTGAGATTCAACTATACTCCTTGAGGGGAAGTGGCTCTCTAATTCAGAATCATAGATTTGGTGGGTGTTGAAGAAGCAACATGTCCCATAGAGAATGACAACCAAAAAGGGAAATACCACTGAGCTATGTATGATGTCGATTTCCCTTGAATCATTGAGAAGTTCGTCTCATAGGAGATGAAGAGAAATCCACTGACAGCCAAGGGTGGCCACACATATTTGCAAAGTTGAAAGCTGGACTAAAAGTGTCAGTTGTTCTCTACTTGACAGCAGCAGTTGTAAATGCATCTGCTTTCGTGCAGAGACAAGAACACATTTATTACCGTGTCACCTTTTATAGAGCCACACCAGCAAGCATCTGCCATGTATTTCAGTTGAATAAATCAGTGACTTTTAAAGACCTGTCAGTAAACCAGTGCCAGACTGGCTAGAGAAGAACCATCCAAGGATCTTGTTATATGTGTCTCCTCAGTCCACCTGAATTAAAATCCTTGTGGGGGGGAGGCCAGGGATCTTAATTCTACAATAGCATCTGTGGTAATTCCTATGACCAGATTTTGAAACAGTTGGACTAAATCATATTTCACATGTTAGTAGCTGTCCAACGAACTCTCCCCTCATCACAATATTCTATGTCAGTGATACTCTTTTCTGGGAAAATAACTGAAAAGTTTGATAATGGCAATTCTCTGAAGAAAGAAAGCATTAATGGACAGTGAAGCACGGTATCATCAGTTGTCTATCCTTGGCAGATTATACACTTCTTACCTCTGGAATCTTAATTGCCCTCTTGGCTGGATCTTGGCTGGGTCATGAAATTGGAATCTTCCCGAAGTGGAGGTACATTAATAGACTTTTACTCATTTTCTGGAACGAAATGGACAAGTCTGTATCCATTCACATCAGAAAAAAAAAAAAATTCCCTTTAAAGCAACATGTCTTAACACTTCAAAATAGGCCAAACTTTACTACTTCACAGCATGAAACATTTGAAAAGAAGTTATATGATTTATGATAGCTCATAGGTTGTCAATGATTCATTCAAACACCTATGTTTTTAGTAATACAGTGCAATTATATTGCAACAAATATAAGAAGGGGGATTTAAAAGTGAAACGGTTATTACTCACTTTCTTGAAATCAAGATGATAGGATTTGAAGAAAAGTTGAAATGTCAGACTGTTAATCTCCCTCAGAAAAAAAAAACCCTCTTATATTAGAAATTTTATAAATGTATGTGAAAAACTGTTGGAAAAATTTTTTAGCAGGGTTTGCTTTTTCTTCACTTCATGAGAATGTGAGTTTTACCAGAAAGATCATTCACTCACCCAGCCAACAGACCGATACCGTGTTTACTATTGACCAAGTGTCCTGATTAGCCTGACCACACAACTAGATTAGTTCACATTTAATTAAGTCTGCCCTTTCTACTAAATAATTATTTTTAAAACCAGAATAGAACTAAAAGAGACATTCATTTATTAATTTATTTGAGTAATTTTTTTTCTAGATTACCTTGCAAAGCACTATGCTATGCTCTACTAAGGATTTTCAAAATGACATACAGAAACTCTAACAGTTTATAATCCATAATAACTCATAAAAATGACTGCACAAGGTGTTCCTCGGGTACTAGAAAACAAATATTTTACTTTTTACTTCCTCACTTTCTTACAAAAAAAGATAAGGATGGTTATGAGGGGAGCCAAATTCTTTCTTTCCCAGTAGAGTTCAATGTGGATTGACAAACCATGTCATTTCTTTTAAACCAGCAGAGAAGGAGTTGAAAATATAAGATTTATTTGCCTATAAAATAGAATCCCATGGCCATTCATTATAATACCCCTCTTGTCTACCTTTGACATCCTTCCATTCCCTTCTCTATACTCACCTGTCACAAACCCAATCTGCTGAAATCCAACCCTCACCCCGCCCAGGTCCAAGCCTGCACCAGTGTAGCTGCATGTGACTGGAGACAGACACACTGACTGTTTCCCTTCAAATTCACCCTCGTGTTTCCCAACAATCATACTATTTGTTCTCTAAATCTCCTACTCTCTGACTTTTTCATGTCTTTTTTTCTCCCCTCAAGCTTCTAACACCTTCTCCAACTCGACTTTCAAGTGAAAAAAAATTAATTTCACCGATATTTCAATGAATTATGTCTGTCTAATAAAGCTCCCCAAACTTTATGGTGTAACACAAAAAAATGACTAGGAATTTAGTCAGGGTTTGACTGGGAACTTCTTATACACAATGTGCAGCTGCTAGGGTTATGTAGCTGGGAGCCATGCTAGACTAAATCTCCAAAATGGCCTCTCATCCTCCATAACTCTGCATGAGTCCCTTAAGTATTCAGTAGCCTGGATTTCCATAGAGCAGGACAGCTGGGCTCTGAGAAAGAGGAAGTAGGATATCCCAACTCCTTAAGGCTTGTGCTTGTAAATCCCAAACATCGCCCCAACCTGATTCTATTGGTCAAAGTAAAGCATGTGACTTGGTGGATTCAAAAGAAGGAAAACAGATTCAACCCCCTGATGTGAGAAACTGCATGTGAATACAGGGTTGGGGGGAAATGTTGGTAGACATAATTGAAAATTACAACAACTAATTAAATATTAGTTACTATACCTGATGACCACATCAACCACTTTACCTAAATCTGTGACCGCATGTCCATGTTCTTTCATGTTACTATTGATGATCTGTCCCTCACCTAATGAAAGTCAACCTCTGCTTTTACATTAGAATCCACTTTCACAGGGCACCTGGGTGGCTCAGATGGTTAAGCAGCTGACTTCGGCTTAGGTCATGATCTCTGGGTCCTGGGAGCAAGCCCCATGTTGGGCTCCTGGCTCAGGGGGAAACCTGCTTCTCCCTCTGTCTCTCCCTGCTGCTCGTGTTCTCTCTCTCTCCTTCTCTCTCTGTCTCTCTGTCTCTCTCTCTCAAATGAATAAATAAAGTCTTAAAAAAAAAGAATCCACTTTCACCTGCTCAAGGTCATTGTTTCTGTAATTTTTCTTCCTTGCCCTGAATCATCAGTTCTTTTCTTTATTATGTAATTCCCACTGGCAACCTAATGTATTGTAGTTTTTCTCCTCTTAATAAACAACCAAAGAAACCAAAATTCCTCTCCTCAATCCTCTCTCTCCTCCCAGACACTTTTCTTTTCTGTTCCTCTTTAGGGCAACACTCTCCAAAAGATTATTTGTATGCACTGTCTTTGATTCCTCTTAACTCATCCTCTCTTCAACCTACTCCATTCAGGTTTTGTTCCAGTGATTCCACCACAACAGACCTTAACTCTGTAACCATATCTTCCACCTTCAAAATGCGAAGTGCAGGGGTGCCTGGGTGGCTTGGTCTGCTAAGTGCCGACTCTTGGTTTTGGCTCTGATAGTGATCTCATGGGTGGTGGGATGCAGCCCCACTGGGGGCTCTGCGCTCAGCACAGAGTTGGCTTGGGGATTCCCCACCCCAACCCCCACCTCTCCTTGTGCTCGAGTGTGCACACTCTCTTACTCTCTCTAAAGTAAATAAATAAATCCTTATTAAAAATGCAACGGACAGTGCTCTGTTCTTATCTCATTTGACCATCCAGAGCATTGAGCTCTATCCACACTTCTCCTTGAAACAGTTTTTTTCTCCTCTTGACTTCAAAGACAATACACTCTTGTGATTTTCTTCCCACCTCACTGTTGTCTCTTTCTGTTTCCTTTGTTGATTTTATCTCATTTCTTCAAGCCCCAAGGCTCAGTACTCGGTTCTCTTCTCATCTTTATTTACTCACATCTCACAACTTCAAATACTAGCTAGGTTCTGAAAATTCTAGTACTATTATATCTAATATATCTAGTACTATATTCGCCAACCCTGACCTCTTTCCCAGATTGCAGACTATATCTGATGGCCCACTTGAAATCTTCACTTGGATATCACATCAGAATCTCAAACTAACATGTCCAAAGTTGAACTGCTAATCATGTCCCCAAATGGTCCTCCCACGGATTTCCCATCTCAGTAAATGTCATCTCTATTTTTCCAGCTGTTCTGGCCAAATACTTAGAGACATATTGGGATTTCCTTTTTTTCCTTAAAATCCTCATTGAGTTTGTCCTCACATTCCTTTAAAATACATTCATAATCTGAACACTTTTCACCACCATCTCTCACCTAGATTTCCCTAAATAGATTTCCCTAAATAGCATTTACTCTTGTTTCCTTATGGTATATTTTCACTACCACAGACAGGGATCTTTTTTAAGTTGGATGATTTCACTCTCCTACTTAAAACCCTTCAGTGACTTCCTGTTTCACAGTGGCCTCTAGTGTCCTTCAGTATGGCCTGATACCATGTACTTCTGTGATCTCATCTCCCACTCTCCTGCCCCTCACTCATTCACTCCAGCCACCCTGAAGACCTTTCTGTCCCCAACACACCAGGGATACTCTCATCATAGGGCCTTTGGAATTGCTGTGCCCTCTGCCTGTCATGCTGCTTTACCCTCGCCACTCTGGACAAAGCTTTGGTTATACTTGTCTATTTGTTTATTCCACATCTCCCCCACCACATTATAAGTTCCATGAAGGTAGGGAATTTCATCAATTTTGTTTGTGGTTGTAACCCCGGAACCAGCAATAACACCAGCTACATGGTAGGCACTCTACAAATAAGTGTTGAATTAGTACATTTTCATTTGTTTGTTTGTTTTTTGTTTTTAAACATAGTCAATTCTTTATGCTCTTTTTTGTTTCTTTTTTTTTAAAATTTCTTTTCAGCATAACAGAATTCATAGTTTTTGCACCACACCCAGTGCTCCATGCAATGCGAGCCCTCCATAATACCCTCCACCTGGCTCCCCCAACCTCCCACCCCCCGCCCCTTCAAAACCCCTCAGGTTGTTTTTCAGAGTCCATAGTCTCTCATGGTTCATGTCCCCCCCAATTTCCCTCAACTCCCTTCTCCTCTCCATCTCCCCATATCCTCCGTGTTATTTGTTATGCTCC
>PISX010030925.1:0-18088 GCA_004024625.1 Mellivora capensis
TTAAAAAAACTGTTGATAGCCTTATGGGTTTTCCTTTGCACAGAACAGTTTTCTTTTCTCTTTTTGTTTTTAAAATTCTTTACCACTGCCTTTTGCCATTTTAATTACTATGTGTCCTGGTGTGGACCTCCTTGGGTTGATTTTTGTTGGAAGATCTCTGTGTTTTCTGGATCTGAATTTGTTTCCTTCTCCCAAATCAGGAAGTTTCCAACTATTCGTCAAATAAATTTTCTCCCCCCTTTTCTGTCTCTTTTTCTG
Organism: Mellivora capensis; assembly: GCA_004024625.1. Lineage (NCBI taxonomy): Eukaryota > Metazoa > Chordata > Mammalia > Carnivora > Mustelidae > Mellivora > Mellivora capensis. The sequence continues at coordinate 259 of PISX010030925.1, forward strand.
TCTCTTATGCTTGACGGAGTAATTGAGTTCCCTAAGTTTATTCTCATTTTGAATATTTTTTTTTTCTCTCACTTGCTCATCTTTTTTATTTTCTATTACTCTGTCCTCTAGGTCACTGATCAGTTCTTCTGTTTCTTCTAGCCTGCTACTTATCCTATATAGTGCATTTTTAATTTCAATAATTGTATCCTTCATTTAGGATTCATTTTTCTTTGTGTTAAGGGTTTTTGCTGGTGTCTTCTACTCTTTTCTCAAGTCCGTGAGTATCTTTATGGTCACTACTTTAAGTTCCTTATCAGGCATATTTTTTCTGTTTCACTTAGGTCTCTTGCTGTGATTCTGTCTTATTCTTTCATTTGGGACATATTCCTCTGTCCTTATTTTGTCTAACCGCCTATTTCTTTGTGTTAGGAAAGTCAGTTATGTCTCTTGCAAGTGGGCAAGGCACGCACTCTTAACAAGGTGGAGCCGCTCTCTTCCATAGGGGATGCCCAGTTGCCACTGATACTGGAGCTGACTGGGGTCACTCTGCAAAGTGCATGTATATAGTCCACATGTCCTCAGTGGGAGGTGACCAGCTGCTGCCACTGGGACTGAGGTCCTGCAAAGCATGCAGTTTGGAGACTCAGTGTTGGCAAGGTTTGCACAGGTCTTCTTGGGGAGGGGAGCTTCAGCATTGGGACTGAGGCAGGCCCTGCTAGAGGGGGTAGAGCATGATGTAAGTAAGTTAATAGTAAATGCTTGTGCTGTCTTGGTCCCTGCAGGTGACCATATGTTTATCCTGGGGGCAAGAGAGGGAAATGGTGGCGCCAGGTCCTTTGTTCCTGGATAAGTCCTTCAGGGAACTCTGAGATTAGTAAATAACTCTCTTTCCTGTATGCTCCAGGTGTTTTCCAAACTACTGCTTCTATGCTGTAGCTCTGCTTGCTGTTTTTAGTGCTGTCTCTTAAAGGGCATGGGCTCCACTACTCGCCTAGAGCTGAGGCTGCTGATTTTTATAATTCCGGGCATTAAGTCCCACTGGTTGTAAGAATTCACAAAATTCAGTCCCTGGATTTTAAAAATCAAATGCTATTGTCTTTGCCATGCAGTCTCCTTGGTGTGATAGAACGTTTCTCACCTCTCTCCATGTACGCCGCCCATGGCTCCCTCACACTTGTGGTCAGGCCCATGGCATTTAACTCCCCACCCCTTCTCTACCCTTTCTATCCTCTTCAATGTGGCCTTGTAACAACATTGAATTGTGGAGTTCTGTCAGTCTTTGGGTCATTTTCTCAGTTATTTACACCGATGTGAGTGTTATTTAGTTGTATCCATGGGACAAAGTGAACTTAGGGTCCTCATACTCTGCTGTCTTACACAGAAGTTCCCAAAGAGAAAATTTTTAAAGTATCCAGGGAAAAGACATATTCACCTCAACAGAAACAAAGAATATTTGATTAATTACCAAGAGCAATCATAAATAATAAAATAGGAAGATTTCATTCTAAACATGAAGGAATGCAGAATTCTATACAGGGTTAAACTGTGTGGAATACATAAAGCTTTTTAAACAAAGAGTAAATATTTTTAATGCTCCCCAAACAATTCTAAATGCATTATTAAAGAGTATGTGAAAAAATATAAGAAATTGAGCCAAATGAAGGAGTGGGATGAAGTTACAGTAGTGATAAAAAAAAAAACCTGGCAAACATCTAGCTTACTGTATATTAGTGTGTTGGTTGAAAAAACAATAGAAGACTAACCTAGGGGGATGAAAACAGAGTATGATTGAAATACATGTAAATATTAAAACATTCTAAAGTATTTGTATATTTGGGAAGAAGTGAGAAATATTTAGTTTCTGTCAGGACAGTGATGTATTTAAAGATAAAAATTTCAAAACTTAGCAAATAATTAATATGGAATGTATATGTTCCTAATCTACTGAAGAAAAGGGGATTAATAAAATCTAATGGAAGTCAGGAAAGAACAAACACACACACAAAAATGTCTGGCAAATAGAAAACAGTAAATCATATGTTAGAACCATATGGAAATAATTTAGTAATCTCTAAGTGAAATGAACTAAATCAAATTAGGGAACAGACACTCAATTTAGATTAAAAAAAAATCTAGTAACACACTAAAATAAAATGATTCAGCAAGGGTGAGAGTAAATGCTTGTAAAAATATATTCCAAGAGACCAATAATCAAAAGAAAGCTGATGTCATTATATTAATGAAAAGAAAATGGGTTTTCAGCATTTAGAAGGAGAAAGAAGTTCATTACATAATAACAAGAGAAATAATTCAATACCTTTAACACCCTTAAAATAAAGAAATGTCAATGAGGGGCGCCTGGGTGGCTCAGTGGGTGAAAGCCTCTGCCTTCAGCTCAGGTCGTGATCCCAGGGTCCTGGGATCGAGCCCCACATTGGGCACTCTGCTCAGCCAGGGAGCCTGCTTCCTTCTCTCTCTCTGACTGCCTCTCTGCCTACTTGTGATCTTTGTCTGTCAAATAAATAAATAAAAAATCTTAAAAAAAATGTCAATGAAGGAAAATAACTGGAGAAAAATAGCAAATGGACACCTCCATAGTCAGTGGGGGATTTTAACCCCACTGTCTCAGTAACTAATGGCTCAAGCAGATGAAAGCCAGTGCAGATATATATGGATGACTTGGTAACTAGAATCTCTGGGAGAAGCCCATTGCCTTCTTACCATGGTTCTAGTAACATTCCTCACATCTCTTTGCCCTACTTCATCAGTTCCTTCACATGGAAAGAGAACACATTGCTCTGGCTAGCAGGTTGGGAAGGAAAAACCAGAATGTTGACCTTTTATGTCAACATTTTCTAACTGTTTTAGATTTGCTTTTCCACAGTGAGGGTGCATTTTTACCTCTCTTCTCTATGACATGAGCTGAGGCCAACTGTTTTTGCATGGAAGTTTTCTACCTACACTTCTGACTTAATGGTAATTTCTGGATGAAATGTTAGATATCATTTATAAGCACATTCTCTAGGTTAGTTTTTAACTGTAAAATAGATGGTATTTTTATTTTTATCTGTCTGACATTTGTGCTTATATTTTAATTGGTTCTAACCTCAGAAGAGGAAAGGAGGGTTACTTATTGCATCAGTTCCAAATACAGACTTCCATAAGCTTGACTTAATAAATGAATATGGCCAAGTAGATAGATTTACAAGTAGCATCATGAAGTTAATGACTAATGGATAAACACTCTTTTAAGCGTACATAAGGCATTTACAAAAGAGCTCACATATCTGATTACAAAGCAAATATCAGTAATAAGTAATTTTAACAAAATATGAGTTCTCTGACTATAAAACAATAAAATTAAAAGCCTATAACAGACCTTATTTAAGGAGATCAAACAAAAAAGATATATAGTGAACAGATATACATTGATATCACTTTCATTGTGTTCTGAAATCTCATCATGATATCCCTTGATGTGGGACAATTAGATTTTTTGTGCTGGGAACTAGTGGCCCTTCCTGTCTAGAAACTCCTGTTCATCTGGGGAAATGTTCTTGAATTCTCTCACTGTTGATTGTCCTCCATTTTCTTTGTTGTTTGAATTTCTAGAAGGTGTCCTCTTGAATTCCTCTTCTAGTTTCCATTGTTTTACTCTGCTTTCTGGGAAATGTCCTAAGCTTAATTCTTTTTTTTTTTTTTAATTTATTTATTTGTCAGAGAGAGAGGGAGAGAGAGCGAGCACAGGCAGACAGAGTGGCAGGCAAAGGCAGAGGGAGAAGCAGGCTCCCTGCCGAGCAAGGAGCCTGATGTGGGACTCTATCCCAGGATGCCAGGATCATGACCTGAGCCGCTGGCTGCCGCTTAACCAACTGAGCCACCCAGGTGTCCCCCTAAGCTTAATTCTTTAGCATTTTTGTTAAGGTTTTCCTTCTTGCATTCAGATTTTAGGTTTATTTATGTCAATCCTTTTTCCTCAAAACATAGCTTTTTTTTTTTTTTTTGGTCTTCTTAGGCCTTGTTGAGATGTTAATTAGAATACTTATTTTTTTAATTTTATTCTCTCTGGAGAGTGTTGTTTAGTGAAAGTTGCTTTTTTTATGCTTGTGGATATACTTTTTTTTTTCATGTTATTTATTTTAGAAAAGTTGTAATCCCTGATTCATAGTTATGTGCTAATATTTAAGAGTAAGGAGTGAAAATTGAATTATTTATCTGAGTTTGTGAAGGGGACTCTCTCATGATTAGACAAGTGTGGTCTTGTTTACATGTCTATTGGGAAATCTGCAGATGTCAAAGGGATAGGGTAGATAAGGCTAGAAAAAAAATTGCCTCTAAAATATTGGTAGCTATGTCCATTACCTATCCAGGTAATTCTCTTCATTATAACTTAATACCTTAACTCCATATTAGCATGTGCTTCTGTGATCACCAGAGCTGGGAAGTCAGGTGTGGAGAAACAAACTCGTGATTAAAAGTGTCCATCTGGAAGGGATGCATATCACTTCTGCTCACTAGTTTATTGGGTAAATCTACTCTCATGGAACCCCTAACCTCAAGGGATAAGGAAGTGTAATCTCACTATGTGTACCAGAGGAGAAGACCACTCATCCATTTGCTTATGAGCTTCTGTTATTGTTACCATTTTTCTCTGCTCTCCATATTTAGGTGTGTGTGGTTTCATTTGTTTGTTTTTTGTTTTGTTTTGTTTTTGAAAATGATTCCTTATACTGTATTTTAGTGGAGTGGCAGAAGGGAATAAAATTATATGTATTCTGATCAATCTGGCCATGGGCAGTCCATCCTGACTTTGGCTATACCTGCATCTCTTCAGCCTGTTCTCACTGGTTTAGTTCAGATCCCTGTCTGTTCTAGCTGGTCAGCACTCCTGCTGTAGATGCTAATTATTTTTGATGACTATCCCTGATATGGTGATTATTTTCATTAAAAATACTGAACAGTGTTTCATTTTGCCTTCAAACTTACTAGAAAAACATGACTGCTCCCTTCTCACTAATAAATTGTGCAAAACCACCCACTGCCTAACAGAGGAATGATTGAATTCACATTAGAGGACTGGAAGGCAGGTTGTTTTGCCTTTGCATGGTCTAATCCAGGGTGCATTTCCTGTATAATCTTGTAAAGCTCACTGAATGTGTCAGAAGATGGCCTACCTAGCTATAGAGCTTTGGGAATAATTGGAAAATTGAGGATTGCTATAATTTGAGGCCTTCAAATATTTTCTTTTATTTGGACTTTTTGTTGGACCTATAATGAATATCTTTCAGATACTGGATTGGGCGCTGAGTAAATAGATGCCATTTTCATTTACTAGTATTTGTTAAAAATTAGTTGCAGCAAGTAAAATGTGAATGCTGATGAGGAGACAACTTTTCTCCCAATGAAATATGAAAATTAAGTTCAGCGGAAATTTCCCTGTTTTACTTCAGTAAGTGAAGACTATTAAGTAGCTAATCCTTAGAGCCTAAAAATTGTCAAAATGTCTAAGAATGTTGTTCAAGAGAGATTGTGAAGCTTACTACATTTATTAAATAGAATGAATTAGTTTGGCCCACATATCCAATTCATCATGTGTATTATAAATCAATATATTTAATATTTCAAGCTCTAAATATTTTGCATGTTATTTTTTAAGAAGAAATCTATTGGCCCAAGAGATATCTAAACAGAATATAATGAAATAGCCATTGCCATCATCCTTGAGAAGAAATATCAAAGTTATTCATGAAAATATCTACAAAACACAGCACACATAAGGACAAGTGCTTAGTTTGTGGGGGATGGCTAGCTCTCTGCTTGCCCTCGTGGTGTTCTCAATTGGAGGTTTGTATTTAGACAGGACTATGTAACATTTTAAAATATGTTATTTGCTGTACTTTGGGTTGACAAGACATTATGAAAATAACAGGTGCATGTGTAAGGAGGGAACACACTTATATTGAAAGCAGAAGAATAATGCGGATGTTGAAAATTACAACATCACCTTCCCTGACCCAGTATCGAAATTCTTCCATTCTTGCATTGTATCTCTTGGAATAAATAACATCCATACTCATTTTTTCTCAAACCCACAATTCACTCTTGCCCCAGTATCTAATTCCATGTGACATATGATAATAAAATGAATATTTTTCCAACTACTTTAAGTTTTCAGCAATCCTGTCAGCTCTTTCTGTCCCTTTGTCCCTATCCATTGCCCAATTGTAAACACTGCTGTGTTTTTACCTGAGGTATGTATATATTTTCTTCTTGTCATAATCATTCAGTTTAGGACTGTTTAAAAATGTATGTTTTTGTCATTTTGGGGGGGGTTCATGTATTAATTTCATGTACTTTAAGCCCTTCAAAGTCATGATCATATGTATGTTTTATACTTCGGGGGCTTATAAATAGCTCTTCATAGTATCTTGTATTTTGTATAAGATTTTTGAATATATAACTTACTGGAAATAAGTTTGATATATAAGTAGGCACTTAACTCTTTCCAGTTTTTTTTAAACGTTTATTTATTTATTTTAGCAGGGGTGATGTGGAAGGGTAGAGGGAGAGAGTCTTAAGCAGACACCTTGCTGAGCATGGAGCCAATTCAGGGCTTGATTTCATGACCTGAGATCACAAGCTAAGCTGAAACCAAGAGTCAGATACTCAACCGACTATACTGCCCAGGTGCCCTCTTTTCAATTTATTTAAATTGGAGCTACACAGACTCCTAGAATTTAGGCTAGAAGGAAATGAAGTACGGTGGAAAGAAGCTGGGCTAAAGACCCAGAAATCTTACAAAATTCATAGTCATTGAGATTCCGTTTCTTCATCTGTAACATTTACATGATAGTAATGCCTTCTCCCAGGATAGATGTAAAAATTAAATGAAATCATAAACATAAGGCATTTTATTATTTTTTACGAAGAAATATGGTTAATGAATATTAGAGGTTGAGGCAAGCAAAGTGAGTTGAACAACAAAGTTTCCTTGGATAGTAGCCAATTGATCCAGAAATAGGAAGCTAGACTCCTGATTCCTAGTCAAGGATTGGCAAGGGCACTTGCTGTTTTAGAGCAAACTACCTGCACTAATATATATACATATATATATGTATATATATATACATGTATATATATATATATATATACATATACATATATAAAATATATATAGATAAATATATACACACACACATATTTCAAAGTTTAGTAAGGTTGATTATACATGGGATGAGTCCTCCTACATGGTTGGCACTTGGTAAATAAATGTTTTGAACAAATAAATTTGTGCAAAAACCCTGACCCAAATAAACAGCCACAAACAAAAACCACAAGCCTTCAATACAACACACCTAACCTCTGCATTTCCCTATGAAGAGAGATGGTCGCCTTGTTCCCAAAGATTTGTTTGACTTTACATTTTAGAGTGATTTTAGGTTTATAACAAAATTGAGAAGAAGGTACAGAGATTTCCCCCTCCTTCCCCACATGCATAGAGTCCCTCATTACCAACATCACTCACCAGAGTGGTGTTTTTATTTATTTGTTTTTTTGTTCCACCAAGGATAAATGTACATCAACATATCATAATCATCCAAAACTTTTCCCTTAGTGTTGGTTCTTGGTTTTATATCCTATGAGTTTGGACAAATATGTAATGACATCTATATCTCATTATAATATCATACAGAGTAGTTTTATTGCCCTAAAAATTCTCTTACTCTATTTCTACCAAACACACCGCTGGCAGCCATTGATGTTTTCAATTGTCTCCATAGCTTCACCTTTTCTAGAATGTCATCTACTTGGAGTCACACAGAATGTAGCATTTTCAGATTGGCTTCTTTCTCTTATAATATATATTAAAAGTTCCTCAGTGACTTTTCATGGCTGAATAACTCATTTATTTTTAGTGCGGAATAATATTCTATAGTCTACAGGACCACAGTTTACTTACCTGTTGGAAGACATATTGGTTGCTTTCAAGATCTACCAATTATGAATGTACTTGCTATCAGCATCCCTGTGTAGGTTTATGTATAGGCGTACATTTTCAACACTTTTGGGTAAATTCCAAGGATGTTGGTTGTTGGATTTCATGGTACGTGTAGGTTTAATTTTGTAAGAAACTGCCAAGCTATCTTCCAAAGTAGCCATACTACTATGCATTCCCACCAGCAACGTAAAAGATTTCCTGTTGCTTCACTACCTTGTCAATCTTCGGTGCTGTCCATGTTCCAGACTTGGGCCTTTCTAAATGGTGTGTGGTGCTATTTCATTGTTGCTTTAATTTGAAATTTCTTAATGACATATGATGTGGAGCATCTTTTCATAGGACTATTTGCTGTTTGTATATCTTCTTTGGTGAGATATCTGTTAAGATCTTTGGCCCATTTTAAAATCAGGTTCTTAGTTTTCCTACTATTGAGTTTTAAGTGTTCTTACATACTTTAGATAGCAGATCTTTATTGGATGTATCTTAAAAAAATTTTTAGTCTATGGTATGTCTTTTTATTCTCTTGATATTGTCCTTTGCAGAGTAAAAGTTTTGTGTATTTTTAAAATCACAATGATGTGCGTTAGATCTCTAGAACTTATTCATCTTCTAACTGTAACATAAATTTTTAATTTTAATGTAGACCACCCTATCAATTATTTTTTCTGTGGATTGTGTCTTTAGTATTGTATGTAAAACACATTATTCCCAGAGAATTTTAGGTGAATTTCCTCACCCATTTCCCATGAAATTGCTTCCTGACTTGTAAGAGTGCACGAGATATTTGTGCAAACAGAAATTCATTATTTTCAAGGGCATTGAGATGTAAAAAAAGAACTTGGGTCTTTAATTGATGGGTGTTATTCTGAGGTTGGGTCAGTTTTAACACAGAATGAGGTGGGGGAAATAGTGCAAAATCCAGAAGGAATGTGTCCTTGGAGGTGGAATTGGAGGATATTGCACAATAGAACATGAATAAATGTGGACAAGAAGGAAATGATTCTTCATGAGCACCTCCAAGCAGTTTTACAATATCACACTACCTCTGCATATGGGACCAAGTGTGAGCCATATGGTTCTAACTCCAACATTTAATACGTCATGAGTAGCAATGGTGACAAAGAGTACCAAAAAAGTTAAGATATACTTCTTATTTTAAACAAAAATCTATAGTGTGTGTATACACACACACACACATATTATATATAGATCCTCAAAAAATTTGTACACTTCAGTTTTCTAAATTTCCTTGGATATGTGAAACAAAATTTCAGCAGCTTGTACAGATAAATCTTCTAGAAGTTATCTAAATATGAGTAAACCAAATTTATTGTATGACGACTGTCACTTACAACCAGATGGCACACATTATGCACATGATAAAGGTCTCTCATAACATTCTCACTAATATTAGCTTGTTTATGGAATACTGAAGCTGTAACACCAACTGACAAGATCAGGATCTGGGATGCTGCTATTCTATTCTCAACTCATTCTGTGCATAAAAAAAGAGCCAAGTAGTGAGTGTTAGGTAGGATCTCAAAAATCACTACAGCAACAGGATTCAATTAAGGACAAAATGAATCCCATTCTCAACCTCAAATTTATTCCCTAAACAAAAGCTAACCTTTATTAAATTGTTATCTTGAGACAGTGGCTGTCTTTCTGTGTAATAGGTTTCTTCAATCTTGTTTGTGGATAAAATTTTTTTTATCATATCTGCAGTTTAGAAAACTGATTTTAATTTATTTCTAATGTTAAATATATATAACTGCACAACCGTATGCAAACTCTTTTTATGATATAAAATGAAAACAATCTTACAAATTAAACAATGATAAAATTAACATTAAAATTATCATTAATGTGATAAATTAATGTGATGGATGCCTTAGTCCTCCTAGTTCTAAACTCCCACTGTAGTATGAATTCTTATATATGTTGTGATGGTTAATTTTATATATCAACTTGATCAGGCCACAGGGTGCCCAGATGTTTATCAAACATTTTTAGTGTTTCTGTGTAGATGCTTTAGGATAAGATTAACATTTAAGTGGATAGACAGATTAAAGCAGATTGTTTGCTGTACTGTGGGGGGCCTCATCCAATCAGCTGAAGTCCCAGTCAGAACAAAAAGGCAGATCCTCTCCCAAGTAAGAGAGAATTCTTACTGTCAGACTGCTGTTGAGCTGGGGCATTGGCTTTTTCTTGATTTTGGATTCTAACTAGAACATGAGCTCTTCCTGATTTTTTTTTAAAGATTTTATTTATTTATTTGACAGAGATTACAGGTAGGCAAGAGAGGCAGGCAGGGAGAGAGAGGAGGAAGCAGGCTCTCTACAGAGCAGAGAGCCCAATTTGAGCTCTTCCTGATTCTTGAGTTTGACAGTCTTTGGACTGGAACTACACTATTGGCTCTTCTGGGTCTCTAGCTTATCAACTCACCCAGAAGATTTGGGGACTTACATGAGTCAAGGGCTTATAACAACAAAAATAAATCATTGTATATACATATATACAGCCTACTGTTTTTTCCCCACCTCTGGAGAACCCAGAATAATACAGATTTTGTATCAAGAGTGGTTTTAGAGGAAAAGAATTTTTGTGAGTTTTCTGAATTGATTCTGACATTTCTAGAATTATCTGATTAGATTTAGAGATGCTAATGACTGTCTCTCCAGTGTCAAAGAGAACTTTGATAGTCCTGGGCATGATCTGGCAATAGAGATATATAAAACATTTCCATTGGATATGCCTAACCAACTACTTATAAGCAGCAAGGATCTGCTGTATAGGATACCTTCAAACATTTTGTCAAACTAATGAATAGAATGAAATTGGTTGGTTGTCGTAGTGTTGCCGGACAAAGTGGGGAAAGAACAGGATGAGCTCAGGGATTTGAATTCCTGCTTCAAGTGCATAAATGACCTGAAATCTTCTTCCTGAGGCCTGTAGGAGATTATTATCTCCTGTAGCTGCAGGGCTAAGTTTAAGTTAGAAATGTCTGACAGGCCTTGGTTTAATGTAGAGAAAAGGATTCAAAGGCTTAGGGAGACTGGAGTGTTGGAGTGCATTTGTCATTTAAGACTTATTTATCTAAGCTGAGATGGTCCAGAAGACACACTTTTGCTACGACTGTGAGAAATACATTTGTGAGGGGAGCCCCAGCATCCTCAAAAAGATCTATGATTGCTTTTCTCTGTAGGCCAGTCCTAACAGTGGGAACTGAGATCATTGAACTAGGAAATGTGATAGGAGTAATTAGATCCTGGGGTGGAAAGGGCCAAGTGTTGGCACTCTCCACTAAAGGCAGGTGGGTGTGGTTACCTTACTAAAATAAAAGCAGAGTCAAAGCAGCAATCAGAACACTGACTCATGCAGGCTTATGGTGTTGGCTACTTTATCTTGGTATTATTAGAAGTGAAATAAATGGGAAGTTTACCAAATTCTTACTTGATCTGTATAAGCACAAAAAATCTAGGTCAAGTGAACAAAAATCTAACCTGAGTCATAAAAAGAGAGGCATGTCTCCTCAAGTAATTCCCAGATTTGAGTCTGTTTACAGACCCAGAACCCCTTGATTGAAAGGGAAGCCAGGTCCCCTTGAGGAAATATAACAGCACAGTGCCAAAAATGTATATTCTTAATAATAAAAATTTGCTGAAGAGCCATATGGCCCTTGACTAAGGGACAAAAATCAGATCTTTTAGGTACTATCAGACACTAATTCTGAACTGATACTAATTCTAGCAACCACACAGTGTCACTCTGGTCTATCATCATAGTAGGGGCTTAGGGAGGTCAGATGATCATTGGAGTTTTAGCTTAGGTTCTTCTGACAGTAAGCCCAGTGGGTTCCTGAATATATCCTGTAGTTTTGCTTTCCCAGTATTGGAATACATAATTGGAGAATAGACATATTCAGAAGGTGGTAGGATCCCTATGTTGGTTCTCTGACCCATGGAGTAAGGACTATTAAAGTCCAGGGAATCACTAGAACTTCCTCTATGAAGAACAATAGTAAAATAAAATTTGGGGGGGATTTCAGAGATCCCTCTGTACCATCAAGAACTTGAAATTATATAGGCATGATGATTTCTACAGGATCCCTATTCAACTCACCTTTTTGGCCTTTGTAGCAGATGGGTGAATCTTAGAGAATGACAGTGGATTATTATAAGCATATCAAATGATGAGTTAATTGTACCTGTGATTTCATTGCTTGAGCTAATTAATACATCTCCTGGGACCCGATATGCAGGTATTGATCTGTCGAGTGTATTTTCTCCGTCCCTGTCAATAAGGACTACCAGGAGCAGTTTGATTTCAGCTGGCAAGTTGAGCAATGTACCTGAACTGTGCTACCTCAGGGGTATATCAACTTTCCAGCTCCCCATATCATTGTTTTGTTTTTAGTGATCTAGATTTTCTTTCCTTCCCACAAGGTATCACACTGGTTCATTACATCAGTGACATTATGCTGACTGGAGCTAGTGAGAAGTAGCAACTGCTCTAGACTTGTAAGACATTTGTATGCAGAGGGTAGAAAATAAATATGACAAAAATTCAGGGACCTTCTAGCTCAGTGAAATTTCTGAAGGTTCAGGGTATGGGTGTGTCAAGATGTCTCTTCCAAGGGGAAGGAAATGTTGTTTCATATGACCCTTCTAAAACCAAAAAAAGAGGAACAATGCCTAGTCAGCCTCTTTGTATGTTAGAGGTAACATATTCCTTATTTAGGTGTGTTACTCTTATGTGTTTGCCAAGTGACATATAAGCTGCTAGTTTTGAGTAGGGTCCAGAATAAGAGAAGGTAATGCAATAGGTCTAGGCTGCCAGGCAAGCTGCTCTGCCACTCGGACCATATGATCCAATTGATTTAATGGTATCTGAAATATCCATGACGGGTAGTGATGCTGTTTGGGGGTTTTGGAAACCCCATGTAGGTGAATCACAGTGCAGGTTTTAGGATTTTTAGAGCAAATTGTTCAGTCATTTTCAGAAAACTACTCTCCTTTTGAGCAACAGCTCTTGGCTTGGCTACTGGGCCTTAGTAGAGACCAAACACTTAGCCATAGGCAACTAAGTTACCATGCAACCTGAACCGTCCAACATGAACTGGGTGCTGTCTAACCCACCTACCCATACAATTGGGTGTGCAAAGCAGCACTCCATAATAAAATGGAAGGGGCATGCACGTGACTGGTCCTGAGCAGTGCTTGAAACCACAATAATTTACATGAAGAAGTGGCTCAAATGCACATGCCCCCCACTCCTGTTACACTACCTTATTTCTCCACCCTGAACCAAGGGCTTTATGGGAAGTCCCCTATGATCAGTTGACAGAAAGAGACTTGGGCCTGATGTACAGATGGCTTGACAGGATGTGCAAGCATCACCCAAAAGTAAAGAGCTGTGTGCATTACAGCCCTTCTAGGACATCCCTGAAGGAGAGCCTCCTGGTGGGCAGAACTTAGTCAGAGGGCATGGGAATCCCAAGTGATGCCTTATGGTCAATGGGAAACTATAATAACCCAATTGGATAGGACTATTGAAGAGTCTTCAGGAATGATGGTTTGGGTCATCTACCAAGTAAAGAATCACGGCCAGCTGATGTACTTACTGAAGGCGAAAGTAAAGTGGGATTGAGAAAGGAAGAAGGCAGTTACAATAACAGCTATGATCACATGACAGAAATAAAAAATAATTGTTATGAGTATTTCATCCTTACTCTGTCAACAGTGAAGGTGAGCTTCAGTCAGTCTTTTGAAGGCCTGAAAGGAACAAATAGGTTTACTTTCTCCTGATCAAGAGAGAATTTTTCCTCTCTACTGTCTATGAACTGGATATGGCTCTGTCCTGCCTATAGACTAGAACTGAAATATCCATGCCTTCTGGATGGCAAGCCTGCTGGCTTAAAGACTGAAACTATATTATAGAAATTATATCCTGGTTCTTTGTCCTTCAGACTTAGACTAGAAGGATACCATTGGTTTTCCCGAGTCTCCCACTTACCAACTTAGCAGATGGATTTTGTCAGTCTCCATAATTGTGTGAGCTAATTCCCTGTAATCGCTCTATATATAGCCTATTGGTTCTGTTTCTTGGAAGAATCTGACTACTACAGATGGCAATGGTACAAATTTTGATCTAGGCATGCTCATTTTTCTGTGTCATGTGGTTGCTTCGTACATGTGCTGATTCTCCTTTGTGCATTTACATTCACTATTCATTTTTACTGTGAACCATGATAACATTGGCTTTTACTTGATGGGATCAGACATTTTATTTTTAGTCACTTTGTTCATTTCTCATTCATCAGAGGTGAGCAAGAAAGTAGTATTTTTCGATGTGATCCTAAACACAAATGTGAGTATTGATATTAGGGGCTTATATTTGATTATTAAGCAGTTTTCCGGGTGATGCAGAATGAACATGGTCGCTGACACAAATTGAGAAAATATTTACTCAAAAAATCAACTTTACAGTGAATCACAATTTAAGAGTCAATCATCCAAGGATTTTGCAGTGTTCTACATATTCTTATTTGAGAAATATTGAGGTAGAATGGTTAAAACTTAAAAAAATAGATCAACCCAGCTTACATATTAATTCTTTTGTTTATTAGCTATGAGTGCTTAAGAAATGAGTGCATAACACAGCATTTAGAATAGTGACTGGCACACTGTAAACAATAAATACCAGTGGTGATTATTAATAAATGATAAACAATTCAAACCTTACAACTTCAGAGGTTTCCCCCCACCCCCCCAATCCATTGCCACTCTCACTCAATCTTCTACTCCAGGAGAACTGTTCTGTCCTTAGTATCGTTCGATCATTAACATGAAGCCACTCTCTATGCAAAACAAAACAAAATGATAAGCGGCCCTCGGAAAACCTGTGTACCTTCTTCTAGTGGACTGCAGACTTAGCTGCACATACCGTTTATGCAGAGCATACAACTTCAAATAGTCAGCTCCTGTCCCTGGAGCTGATCTTGATCTGATTAGCCTGAAGAAAGGGTTTCATTCAGGATTTTTAAAGATTTTATTTATCTGACACACAGAGATCACAAGTAGGCAGAGAGGCAGGCAGAGAGAGAGGGGGAAGCAGGATCCCTGCTGAACAGAGAGCCTGACGTGGGGCTTCATCCCAAGACCCCGAGATCATGACCTGAGCCGAAGGCAGAGGCTTAACCCACTGAGCCACCCAGGCGCCCCATTCAGGATTTTTAAAATGTAGATAAATACAAGAAGACATCATGCACTTAGTTCTTTTCCCTTCTTTTCTTATTATTTTTGGTATTAGTAATACTTAGAATCTTAAAGAATAGACTAGGAAATATCTGTTCAGAAGTATTAACTTTTTTTTCCCCTTAGGGCCTTTAATATTTAAGGAAGCAATAGGCAATTACAGACTAATGGAGTGTCATGGGCAAATCATACTTTACTGACGTGGGGCATACTGAAGGCGACTGTTGGCTCCTCTCTAGTAACCTCTTTGGCAAGGAAACACCAATGGTGTTCATGAGAATGTTGTGTAATTACCAACTGGGTTCTAGTTGCAAAACTTTCATGGACAATGCAAAATCAAATAAAGTGATTTTTGTTTTAATTCCCAAAGAATTTCCTGTACATTGAAAACAGAATTTTTTGCTTAGTTTATTTGAAAATCTCTTTTACCTTTCTTCTGATATGCAACTTAATACAATAGGGTTGTTACTAATTGTTGATTCAATACTACTTCATTTCACGTTTGTTTCTTAGAAAACCAAGAAATGTTTAGCCTATTTCAGTTATTATGTATACAACACACCTAAAAATTAATATTTCACATGTGGGCTTTATAAGTGAGCTACCATGTCAAGCTATAAGAAGGGCATTTTATATCAGAGTTCTGCAAGCGTAGCTGCTAGGACAAAGCTGAAATAAAAGCCGTTGCTTCTAGGCATTGAGAGCAACGGGAAATCTCAGGAAAATTACTGCCTTTATCACACTACATCTTTATACAACTTTAAATGCTTAGAATCATTGGAAGGGAATTTAATGAGAATAGAGTTCAGGTGAACTCAACATAAATTTTTCTATTTTCAGCATGTAATATCTGAGCATTCTTTTTCTTATAAAGAAATTCCTTTTGAATAGACTATATGCAGATTTGGGATGAGAAGTTGCACATTGAAATTTTATCGTTTAGAAAATTTTTATCATTTAGAAAATTTGGACTCCGCTCTAAGAGAATTTCTTATTCTAGTAATTATTAGTAATAATTCTAGTAATTCATATTGACATTGAGATTATTGAATAGAATTAATTAAATAGTTTAATTATGAAAAAATATCATCTAGGGATACATAGATTTACCTGACTTAGTCCATCAAATGGAATATTTTTGTTTTAATTTCTAAGAAATGTATGTGGCCCAAAATTATGGGCCTCTAGCTAATTACTTTGACAGAGCCAGGTACTTTCTGCCTCACTCTTACAAGCTTGAATAATAAAACAGCTCTTTCAGGCACAGCACATTGATAAGACTCTATCCAGGTTAGTATCCCAGTCAAAGATATACATCCAAGGGCACCTGGGTAGCTTGGTCAGTTAAGCACCTGCCTTCAGCCTATGTCCTGATCTTAGGGTCCTGGGATGGAGCTCTTCACTGGGCTCCCTGCTCAGGGGGGAGTCAGCTTCTCCCTCTCCCTCTTCTCCTCTCCCGCTTGTGCTCTCTCTCTCTCTCTCTCTCTCTCAAATAAATAAATAAATAAAATCTTAAAAAAGAGAAAAAGACATGAGTCTGCATTCCCTGGGGATGCTCTTATCATATTTTAAATGTATGAAATAGTCAGTTTACCAAAAGGCTTATGCTTTAATTTTGCATTTCTTCTTAATACATAGTAAAGTGCATCACACTAAGAACATATAATTTTACTTTAGGGGCAAAAATGTATCCAACTTCATCAGGAAGGGGAATAAAACATGACAAGCTGTTCTGACCATTGAAAGACTGATCTTGCAATAATTTCCCTGAAAATTGGCTGAGAAGAAAAGATGGAAGCCTGTGGAAGACTTGTGTTCCCAAACGCTGCTATGATGGTTACTTTATGGTGTGACCTACTGTCCAAGTCATGATAAAGGTTGCCTGAGTGAATAAAATCAGGAACTAAAAGCACACAACACACACACACACACACACACACACACACACACACACACACACAAATTGCACTTGTAAAGATAAAAATGTAAAAGGATTTGTTAAGAAAATCTATTGCACTTTCACCCAGAAATAGACCCTCAACTCTATGGTCAACTAATCTTCAATAAAGCAGGAAAGAATGTCCAATGGAAAAAAGACAGCCTCTTCAATAAATGGGGTTGGGAAAATTGGACAGCCACATGCAGAAAAATGAAATTGGACCATTTCCTTACACCACACATGAAAATAGATTCAAAATGGATGAAGGACCTCAATGTGAGAAAGGAATCCATCAAATCCTTGAGGAGAACGCAGGCAGCAACCTCTTCGACCTCAGCCACAGCAACTTCTTCCTAGGAACATCGCCAAAGGCAAGGGAAGCAAGGGCAAAAATGAACTATTGGGATTTCATCAAGATCAAAAGCTTTTGCACAGCAAAGGAAACAGTTAACAACACCAAAAGACAACTGACAGAATGGGAGAAGATATTTGCAAACGACATATCAGATAAAGGGCTAGTGTCCAAAATCTATAAAGAACTTATCAAACTCAACACCCAAAGAACAAATAATCCAATCAAGAAATGGGCAGAGGACATGGACAGACATTTCTGCAAAGAAGACATCCAGATGGCCAACAGACACATGAAAAAGT
>PISX010030926.1:0-18049 GCA_004024625.1 Mellivora capensis
AATGCCTGGGACTTGTCCTAACTTCAGAATCTGGGGAGTTCACCTCAGAATCTGCAGATTGGTGATCCATGATATACACCCTAATCATACAGTGAGCTTTGGTTTTCAGAATTCCATTCCATGAGACCTGAAATGCAATGCCTCCAGATTGGGGACTCTGGATCCACCCCACAGGACTCTCTCTGCCCTCCAGAAGGAAAGTGTGTGCTATGGAGCTGTGCAAAACCCCTAGAACAGGGGAAACCTGCATAGCCCCCAATGCCACCCCACTTTCGTGCTCCACCCTGGACAATATTATGCAATATGACACAACCTGAGTCCCATCCTCCAATAAGCCACCAGGACAGCTGGACCCAGAGCCAACAGTTCAGACCTGCCATGCCCATAGGCCCTAATCCTAACCCTGGGTTGACGTTTCAGGATCCATACCCAGAACCCTTCACACGAATCCTTCCATATGGGGGACCCCTGAACCACAAAACAGAACTGTTCCTGCCCCCCAAAATAAACCTTGCCTTTTTGAGCTATATAAAACCCTCAGATTTGGAAGAAAACTGTGTAGGCCCTGAGGCCATGCCCACTTTTGCAGGTAACCCTGGACACAAGTACCCTTTGTGATCCTTTGCCTGAGCCCCATTTTCAACACAGCCCCATGTTCAGCTCACCCCAGAGCCAGGATATGAGGACTTCCATGATACTAGGACCTAACTCTTATCGTAGGTTGGGTTTCCAGGCATCAATACCCGCAACCCTGTTCTCAAATCCCTCCATATGAGGGACCCCTCGGATAAAAAAACAGAACACCACCCAGCCCCCAGAATAAACCAAACTATTTGTAACTGCACAAAAACCCCAGAGCGGGACAAAACTCCATGGCCCCTTGAGGCCACACCCACATTTTGCAGATCACATGGACACAAACTCCAGCCTGAGCAACCTTCTGACACTTGTCTTAACCTGAAATCCATGGGAGCTCATCTCAGCGTCTGTAGATTGGGACTGCCATGCCCTAGGCTCTATCCCTAGCCCTAATATGGCCTTCAGACTTCCATCCCTAGAGTCCTGGCTCAAAAGCCCTCCAGATAGAGAACTCCAGAGCCATACCATGGGACTCTGCCTAGCTCCAGAAGGATGCTATGATCAATGGAGTTGCACAAACCCCCCAGACTTGGAGAAACCTCCATGGCCAAAAGGCCACAACCTTTGACGGAACCTGACCCTGGATCCTAAAACACATTCTGTCCCTTAGCCTGAGCCCTGACCTCCAGTCAGCCACCCATGTAGCTGGCCCCAGTATCCGCAAATCAGACTGCCATGCCCCTAGAGCACAATGCTAACCCTAGGTTGGGTTTTCAGGCATCCATACCCAGAGCCCTGCTCTCAAATCCTTTCATATGGGGATCCCCAAGCCATACAACAGGACTCCACCTCTCCCTGAGAATGAAACCATGCTCTTCGAAGCTGTGCAAAACCCCCAGAGCAGGAGAATCCTGCACGGCCCCAGGAGGCCACCCACACATTTGACAGCCCTAGTGGACCCAAATTCAAATCTGGTCTGAGTGAATGCCTGACACTCTCCCTAACTTCAGAGTCTGGGGAACTTGCCTCAGAATCTGCAGATCGTGGATTCATGCCTAGATCCTAACCATACACCGAGCTTGGATTTTTAGAATTCCATTCCTTGAGTCCTGGAGTGCAGGGAATCCAGATTGGGGACTCCAGGGTCACACCACAGGGCTCTCCATGCTCTCCAGAAGGAAACCATGCCCTATGGAGCTGAACAAAACCCCTAGATCGGGAAAACGTGCAGAGCCCACGATGCCACCCCAGTTTCGTACACTACCATGGACGTCAATATGAAGTATGACACAATCTGTGTCTTGTACTCTAATCAGCCATCAGGAAAGCTGGCCCCAGAACAAGCAGATCAGACCTGTCATGCCACTAGGTCCTATTCCTAACCCTAGGTTGGGTTTTCAGGCATCCTCAACCAGCGTCCTCCTCTTGAAGCCTTCCACACGGGGGAACTCTGAGTGACAAAAATAACTCCTCCTACCCGTGAAGGAAACTGTGCTTTCTGGAACTATGTAAAACCCTCAGAATTGGAAGAAATCTGCATAGGCCTTGAGGCCACGCCCACTTTTGCAGGCTGCCCTGGGCACAAACACCCATCGTGACCCTTATCCTGAACCCCATTTTCAACAAAGCTCAATGGTTAGCTAACCCCAGAGCCAGAATATAAGGACTGACATTCCACTAGGACCTAACCCTTGTTGTAGCTTGGGTTTTCAGGCATCCATATGTGGAACCCTGCTCTCAAATCCCTCCATGTGGGGGACCCCTGAGCAATAAAACTGGGCAACACCTATCCCCAGAATAGACCAAACTGCTTGGAACTGCGCACAAACCCCAGAACTGGAGAAACCTCCAAGGCCGCATGAGGCCACCCCACATTTGGCAGATGGCATGGACACAAACTCCAGCCCGAGTGACCTCCTGACCCTGGTCTTAACATCGATTCTCAGAGAGCTTGCCTCAGTGTCTGTACATTAGGCCTTCCATATCCTCGGCTGAAACCCTAGACCTAGCTTTGGTTTTCAGACTTCTGTCCTCAGAGTCCTTTTCCACAAGCCAGAGTTGGCAGATTGGACTTGGTATTTCCCTAGGCCTGATCTCTAACTATACATTGTGTTTTTAGTCATGCATCCCCAGAGCCCTGCTCATGAGTCCCTCCAAATGGGGTACCCTACAGCCTTACAAGAATACTCCACCCGTACTCCAGAATTAAACCTTGCTATATGGCATTGTGCAAAACACCGAATGTGGGATAAACCTCCATGTCCTCAGGAGGCAACCTCAAATTCCGATGGTCCTAGTGGTCACAAATTTTAGTCTGAGTGAATGCCTGACATTTGTCCTAAGCTCAGATCCCGAGGAGCTCAACATAGCATCTGCAGATCCGGCTTCCCATGTCCTAGGAAATTTCCCAAACCCTCGCTTGGGTTTTCAGAATTCTTTCCCCAGAGTCCTGGCTCACAAGCCTTCCAGACTAGGGACTCAGGAGCCATACCACAGGACTCTCCCTGCCTTCTAGAAGGAAGCCATGCCCTATGGGGCTGTACAAAGCCCCCCATATTAGGAGAGACATGCATGGCCTCTGAGACCACCGCCATTTAAGGAGCCCTCCTTGGACACTAATACACATTCTGTCGCTCATCCTGAGACAGGACCTCCACTCTGCCACCCACGTAGCTAGCCCAAGAGCCAGCAGATAAGACCTACCTTGCCCCTAGTCCCCAGTTCTAACCCTAGCTGTGTTTTCACACATCTGTCCCCAGTGGTCTACTTTCAAATCCCTCAGTATGGGAGATCCCTGAACCAGAAGAAAAGGACTTCTCCTGCCTTCATAAGTAATTCCTGTGGTTTGGAGCTGTGTAAAATTCTCAGAGTAATAGACATCTGCATGGCCTAGGCCACCCCAAATTTTCGAGGACTCACTGGACACAAGCCTATTTGTGAATCTCAGCAAGAGCTGTGCTTACAACTCAGTACCCAAGTTAGCTCGCCCCAGAGACAGCTCAGGCATTCTATGCCCCTAGGCCCTAATCCTAAGCCTAGATTGGGTTTTCCAGAGTTCATACCCAGAGCCTTGGTTCATATCTCTCCATATTGGTGACTCCTGAGCCATAATACAGGACTCCTCCTTTCCCGCAGAATAAAACCTTGCTAACTGGATCTGCTCAAAATCACCATGGCTGTAGTAACCTCCAATGGCACATGAGGCTACCCCCATATTTGGCAGAACTCATGGACACAAAGTCCAGCCCAAGTGAACACCTGACACTCACCCTAAATTCACAATCCATGGCAGGTCGAGCAAACCATGCCGTAGGCCCTAACACTAACCCTAGTTTGGGTTTTCAGACTTCCATCCCAAAAATCCTGGACCATAAGTCCTTCAGATAGAGAGCCCAAGAACCACACCATATGACTCACGCTGCCGTCCAGAAGGAAACTGTGCCCTTTGGAGTTGCACAAAACCCCAAGATTACAGAAACATGCACGGCCCCTGATGCCACCCCAGGTTTGCACACCACTGTGGACACTAATTCGCAGTCTGACACAACCTGAGACCAGTTCTCCAATTATTCACTGGGAGAGCTGGCCTCAGAGCCAGCAGATCGGACCTGCTATTCCCCTAGGCCATAATCCTAACCCTAGGTTGGGTTGTCAGGGATCCATACCCAGAACCCTGCTTGTGAATCCGTCTTTATGGTGGACACCTGAGCCATAAAACAGGACTCCTCCTGTCCCGTAAAATAAATCTTGCTAATTGGAGCTGCACAAAACCAGCAGGGCTGTAGTGACCTTCATGGCCACATGAGGCTTGCCCATATTTGGCAGAATTCATGAACACAAACTTCAGCCTGGGGGAACGCCTGACATGTGGCCTAAATTTACACCCCAAGGAGCTTACCTCAGCTTCTACAGATTGGGCCTGCCATGCCCTAGGCTCTAATCCTAGCCTTAGCATGGGATTTCATAATTCTGTCCTCAGAGTCCTGGTCCACAAGCCCTCCAGATAGGGAACACTGGAGTCACAATACAGGACTCTGCCTGCCCTTCAGAAGGAAAACGTGCCCTAGGGAGCTGCACGAAACACCCAGATTATGAGACAGCTGCATGAGACCCCAAGCCACCCCCATTTACAAAAGCCAGGGCTGGACACTAATACAATTATGTCCCTCAACCTGAGTCCTACCTCCAGACAGACAGCTACTAACACAAGAGATGATGCAAGAGGCAGCAGATTGGACCTACCTTGCCCCTAGGACCTAACCCTATGGCTAGGTTTAGTTTTCAGGCATCCATGCCCAGAGGCCTGCTCTCGAATCCCTCCATATGGGGTACACTGGAGCCAAACAGCAGCACTCCAACTGTCCTCCAGAATGAAACCTTTCTATTTGTAATTGCACAAAACCCCCAGAGTGGCAGAGACCTCCATGTCCTCAGGAGGCCACCTCAACATACAGTGACCCTAGTGGTCACAAATTGTAGTCAGAGCAAATGCCTGACACTCGCCCAACTCCACATCCTGGGGTGCTCTCCCTAGCATCTTCAGATTGGGCCTGACGTGCCCTGGGCCCTAACCCTAACCCTAACTCAGGTTTTCAGACTTCTTACCCCAGAGTCTTGGTCCACAAGCCTTACAGACTGGGGACTCAGGAGTCATAACCACAGAACTCTCCCTGCCCTTCAGAAGGAAACCAAACCCTATGGAGCTGCACAAAACCCGCAGATTAGGGGAAACATACACGGCCTCTGAGGCCACTCCCATTTACAGAAGCCAGTCTTGGACACTAATACACATCCTGTCATTCAAACTAGCCTCGACCTCCACTCTGCCACCCACATATCTAGCACAAGAGCCAGGAGATCAGACCTGCCCTGCCACTAGGCCCTCATTCTCACCCTAGTTTGTTTTCAGACATCTGTTTTCAGACATCCCTGAGCCAGAAAACGGAACTCCTCCTGTCCTCCAAAAAGGATTTCTACCTGTTTCGAGCTGTGTAAAACCCTGAGAGTTGGAGACACCAGCATGGCCGGGGCCATGCCCTCTTT
Source organism: Mellivora capensis (assembly GCA_004024625.1). Lineage (NCBI taxonomy): Eukaryota > Metazoa > Chordata > Mammalia > Carnivora > Mustelidae > Mellivora > Mellivora capensis. The sequence goes on from PISX010030926.1 coordinate 5,623, forward strand.
TTAAGGACTCACTGGACACAAACATGCATTGTGACCCTCACCCTCTGCTCCATTTACAACTGAGTCCCACAGGTAACTCCCCCCAGAGACAGCTGATTGGATATTCCATGCCCCTGGGCCCTAATCCTAACACTAGTTTGGGTTTTCAGGAATCCATATCCAGAGCCTTGGCTCAAATCCCTCCATATGGGTGACCCCTGAGCCATAAATAGGACTCCTCCTGTCTCTCAGAATAAAACGTTACTAACTGGAGGTGCTCAAAATCTCCAGGGCTTTAGTAACCTCCAGAGCCATATGAGGCTACCCCCATATTTGGCAAAACTCATGGACACAAACTCCAGCCTGAGTGGGCGCCTGACACTCAAAATAAATTCACATGCCAGGGAGCTTGCCTCAACCTCTGCATATTGGGCTGGCCATGCCCCTAGGCCCTTATCCTTACCCTAGGTTAATTTTTCAGGCATCCATACTGAGCCCTGCTCTCATAAAGCCTAATGGAATCTCCTATCAAATGCCCTGAGACGGTGAGGTGGTGGCAATGTTTGCAGCATATGAAAAAGCCATTCCCCTGGGGATTCTGAAAGCCAGAGTACCTTAATGTTGGCAAACAGCAAGAGTACCTCTTTCTGTATCAGATGTCTCCAGCCAAGTAACTCTGGTAGTGGATGGACTACACTAGAATGTGGGCTCCTGATTGCAGTGATCCAAATTCTATTGGGGTCTGTGGGCAAGGAAGTGTCTTCACTGCCTGAGATCACCTAACCAATTCCACCCTGGAATCACCTACACAAACAGTGTTCAGGGCTGCCTCTGCTCATCTCCTTTCTGCATGAAAGGCCACAACTCTACACAGTGACACCAACACACACTTCTCCACAGGTCCCCAAGGAAGGGCTGAGTGCAGCAAGGGCTCCACCTGGATTCAGACACAAATATGCACTCTTACCCGTTTGTGACCCTGGATAAGCCATTATACCTATCAGGGGTGGTCTGCATCTTGTCTGTACAATAAAGAAGATTGTGGCATGCACTTCCTCTACATGTCCACAGGCATATGTGGAATGATATGTATGATATGGAGGAATGGTGTCACATGCAGGAAATACCTCCAAGCACGTTTTCCTCCTCAATTTCTCTGAGTCTGCTACTCGTCATATCCCACCCTACAGTCCCTAATGTGTGTGTGTGTGTGTGTGTGTGTGTGTGTGAGAGAGAGAGAGAGAGAGAGAGAGCTCATGCACATTTGCTCCTGATATCTTTCATGTGGTCTTTCAGGAGCCCAGAGTCCCTCTACCATGGGACCTCTCACTCCCTGAGTTGTCATGCACCTCTGATGACATTGGCACAAGGGGATTGTCCTTGAACTAAAGGGGTTCAAGTGGTGAAACTTGTAGTAATCAGACAGGAAGAAACAGGTTTATGGCACAGACATACTTATGACTTGAATGATGAGTGTCAAATATTGGAAATGGCTCAGTTGTTCCACGATGGGGCTTTGAGTGCTATCACTGAGAATGCCCAAGGGGACAGCAGTGACAGTGCCTATCTATGGTGGTCATCTCAGGTAGAACAAGAGCCCAGCCAACAACTCTCCCAGTATTAAACACACACACACACACACACACGCACACACACACACGCACACACACACACACACAACCCAGAGGGAAAATCATGGAATCGGGACACCATCCATTATGTGATATTATTTCGTGGAAGAAGGAAAGTGTCTTCTTTTCTTCATATTTGAATCATTATTTTACTACATAACCACAATTTGGCTAAAACCTAAAGAATGATTGACTATTACCTGACTCGTTAGAAATAAATGGGATGATTTAAGATATGATTTGAATATTTTTTTATAAAAAGCCCGCTTAGAATAGTTAAACATAGGCTATGCAGGATAAAAAAAAAAAAAAAGAAGTTAAAGGTTTCTCATGGACCCAAACATTTCCCCACTTTCTGCCATTCAGGGTTTCCTTATGAAAGGGAACACTAACCGAGATAATGAAAGTAGTTTATTTTGGAGCTTTCCATGATGATTGTTATTTCAGGAGCTTTCATTGACAATAAAGTGTTATTTTTATAAAAAACTGAAGAAAAATATGTATCGATCTTATGTTCTGTAGCCAGACAGAAAAGGCCATATTGTAGAATTCCGGGCACATGAAAATCCCAAAAATCCTTTACTTTGGAAAAATCATTACATTGGCAAAGTACCAAAGACAGAGAAAAGAGCAGTGGTTGCAGGACCTGGCCTGAGGGAATGAACAGTTAGTGATTAGTAGCCCAGGTTTCTCTGTGATGGAAATGTTCTACTAGTAAATAGTTGTGCAACACTCTTATTGTACTTAAAGGCACCTCGATATAACATTGAAAAGGATCAGAGTAAACGTTTAACTGATCACAATTTCTACTTTTTTTATATGACCAAAATCTATGAAGTTGTTATACAGGCATATGCAAAACACAAAAATTACAAAAAAAAAAGCAAGGACAGGTAAGGGGAATCGTTCCAGCCATTTCCAGTCAGCATGAGATGCTGCTTGCGGGCTATGGCCTATTATTCCACTGAGATAGGTGCTGGTTCGAGCCCCTGGAGAATCCCAGGAGCAGGGGTAGGTCCCTGCTGGACGTCTAGGTCAGGAAAAGGGGCTGACAACTCGTCCATCTCATGAGAGTGAATTAGAGCCCTGACTACTACCTACACTGGCCCCAACAGGGCAGGTGGCCTCACTGCCCTTGCTGTGGGTTGATATCCAGCAGCAGGGATGGGATGGGCCAGCTTTGTCTCTGAAAATACAGGGGGTGACCCAGTGGGAGCTGGGCCAATTTCCTGAGGTGGTTAAGGATCTTGCTATGGAACTAGTGCTGTAACTCCATGAAGAGAATTATCATCACTTTGATCGACTTCCCATGTCCCTTTGAAACAAAGGAAAATTTTTACCACGACTCAATGTTGTCTGTGTCCAAGAACTAATCCCTTGTTGGGCTCCCTGACTAAAGACCCTGGGGACAGGGATCTGAGACTACTCACTCCTCTTGGCCCAGCTGCACTCTATGGAGGCTTGCAGTGTGGCTGCAAGTGTGGCTCACCTAGTACTCTCCACTGGCCCACATCGTTCATCTCAGCCTTTCTCATACCCAGACCCTGTCTCCGTGGGCTCAAGCTGTTGCAGCTGGGAGAGCAAGAGCTGGGCACGGTGATTCAAATCTGAGCCTGGCCTACTGAGCCCCAGGTATGCCAGCAGCATATTCAGGCTGAGAAACACTGGGGGCTGGACAAAATCCTCTGGATATTGTCAGTGACATGTGTTCAAGATAGAGGAGATGGCCCTGGGAAGAGACTGTTAGGCAGAGGGATCAGAGGACCAGCCACCCTCCCAAAAAATGTCCCAGGGAACCCCTGTGGGAACATGTGTCCCTGGGCTTCCAGCTCCTGTCAGAGTCCAGTCCTAGTCCTGGTCCACCTGCGATCTGTCAATCCTGCCTGAGGCAAACCTAATCAAAGATGACAGGGTGGCAAAATCCGGTATGATTGTGAGTCCTTGATCAATGGTGTTAGAAATTCTGTCCGTCTTAGGGGAACTGGACATACTCCTCAGTCTTTATCCTTGCATACTTGTTACTTGAATTCAACTCCATGTGCCCAGGGAGGGGTGGTGTCTGTCCACTTAATTATTCTCACTGCACACACCACTGCTCTGTGAAGGGATATCTGAAGAGGAAACAAAGGGACTCTCTCTAGCCAGGCCTTCCTAGTACCCTTCCAATACCTCAAGCATTACTTTCTGTGCCCATGTGCTGCCTCTTTCACTAGGTGCCACAAGTGGGTCTCCTTCCACTGACACTACTCTCCCACAAGGTGTGGAATGTAAGGTCCCTGAGCTCTCACTGGCTCTCCTGAGCACCCTCTGAGTACCCAGTGTCCAAGTTCCAACAGATTGCTGAGTGTGATGGTTCCCACAGCCTCTGTTCTGGGTCTCAGTATTAGGGTAGCATCAGGGCTGGGAGGGGAGGAAGGGGAATGATTCTCTTAGGGGCTAAATCTGTTCCCCAAACCTCTCTGCTCTGTCTCAGTTCCCACACACAGCTCCTCAGGGCACCTTCCTTTCTCCAGAGTAAACTTTCAGACCTTTACCCTTAAGGAGGAATCACAGATGTGTGGGATGAGGGCCCAAATTTCCCTCCAAATCACAGTCCCCTGGCTGCCCTTGAGAAGAGAGAATGCCCTCCTTCATCAGCCAAAGCTACTTCACATATTTCGCTGCTCCTGAAATGCACCCATATCTAGAGGAGGCCAGGGGGCACCTAATGAAATGGCCTGTGGATGTTACCTCTCTTAGTGTCCAGTGTCACTGCCTGACCCCTCACTAGTCTGGAGTCTTGGGGTGCTATATGAACTATGCAGGGTTCACAGTCAGCTCCTATAGGAATGCATGCACAGAGTGGGGTTTCCTGAATGCTTGCTGAGTGAAAGTGCACCAACCAACCCATCACAGATATCTGAATGAGCCTGGGCCCCCTGCTCACACCCAGAGACCACTGCTCTGGTTTCACCGAGGCACAGACCACAGATATAGTCCCAGATCTCTTTTTAAATGGCCAAACAACCCAGATCAAGTCAATAGTGATAGTGAAGGTAAGGCAGAGGCTTCATCATGACAAGCAGGACAATGATAAATCAGTACAATGACAGGCCTGCTAACAGACCTTTGCACTTTCATTTCAAGATCCCACTGAGTCCTTAAAATAATTCTGCCCCAGTCAGAGGAGAAATCATAGACTAAGGACGTTTTGGGACATTCCCAAATCTCATAACGAGACTGTGGCCAAATCCCAATGGGCAAATAGGCACGGGGTGCTGACCTTGCAAACAGGAGGTCCAGCTCCTCTTGGGTGGTGGTAAAAGCTCGGTATGAGCCCAGAAATATGTTGACATAGCTGAGGTTTCCTCCTAGGACAGCAGGCTCCAGATGTACTAGATTCTTTAGCAGGTTGGCCCTGTTGGCCCATAGCACATGGGTCTCACTCCTCTTCAATGGAGAGCCATTTTTCCCCTGAGGTGAAACAGAGGAGTCATGAGACAGTGCCATAGCCACCATGAGGGTTAGGGGTTGGAGCACAAACTGAACCCCCAAGATCCCAGTGACTTATGGCAAGAGGTGGGACTAGTGGGCCCACAGTCATAAAAAAAATCAGGTGACTGGGTGGTTCCTTGGCTGAATTATAAGAGTCATGGTTTTGGCTCAGTTCATTATCTTAATGTCCTGAGATTGAGCTCCTCATAGGTTTGCGTACTGAGAGCACAGTGTTCATGAAGATTCTGTCTCTCCCTCTGCTTATCCCCAGTCTCCCCCTATCTTTTTCAAATGAGTCAATCAACCAATGAATTAATAAATCTTTAACGAAAAAGGAAAAAAAAAATGTTTTTGACATCCATACAAAGAAGTGAAGTAAGTGAAGCCTGAACTTGATAGTATCTCAGGTCAGATTGTGAGGTGCGTACTGATAGCACCTCCCTGCATGAACGGCATTGATCCTGTGATTTCTGATAATATATCCCATTCTTCAGATGGGAACACAGAGACCTTTTCTTAGGTGAGACAGCTCAGGGAAATTAGGGCATGTAGGATGTTTAGTGCAGCAATGGGAGTTGGCAACAGAAGCAAATCCCATTAAAATCTTGCGTCAGTGAAGCGTTCAATGTCTGTGATAAATGACTGGCCTTTTGCAATGTTCTGCAGCACAATGAGGTCCATTCTCCTGACCTGGAGGGGCCCTAGGGATGTGTTCCATCACAACCAAAAGGCAGAGCAAGAGTCATAGTACCATGGGCCCCCTGTTCCTTTGGGTAAAGTCTCCCAACTCACCATGATCATGTGCAAGACTTGCAGAACTTGGGGAAGGTCTGTCAAGTCATGGGAACACCTGACATCACAACTTAGGAAAATGCATAACACAGGGCAAAAGGATTCTCAATGAATGGGATGAGACAGCATTTAGAGTCTCTTTTCTGATATTCCTACAACTATGTGGACAATGACTCTGCATTTGGCCAAGACAGGGACAGAGCCATGGAGGCAAGTTTGGGGAGGCGATGGGGATGCAGATTGATGTGGTCTCAGGACTTTAGTGGGGAGCCCAGGGCAGTACTAGGCTGGACCTGGGACTTGGGACACATTTTTTTTCTGCTTTGGGATCCTGGGGGTTGGTTCTCCCTAGCACCTGCACCCACCCTGAGCCAGTGCTGGACTCTGTTGGCAGTGTGGGGCACCTTCTTGTCCTTCAAGGTGGTAGAGCAGAGGTTCTCGTCATTCAGCTCCTGTCCTATCACCTGTGTGGAGCTCTATAAAGACAGTGCCCAGACACCAGGCAGGAGGCCTCAGTGCCCTGTCTGGCTCCCTTTGCTGGTCCTCAGACACAGGGAACTCCCTTCCAAATGCACCACTACCCAGTATTCACACATCTCCACGAAGGAGAGAAACAAGACACAGTTTCAGGGCCTTGGATGTGCTCTGGCACAGGTAAGACACACCTTACAATATTCTTCCCACCCTGCCCATCATGACATTGGGGTGAACATAAAGGGATCGCCAGGGTTTCCACTGTCCTGCAACCTCCTCCAGCCAGTGACACAAACCTTCACATATCCCTTTTTAAACAAAAATCAAGAGGAGGGGATGGGGCTGCCCTGGGATAGCTCAGACGGGTGTCTTGGCCTGGCCTAGGCTCCTTTGTATTATTTTATGGAACCTCCTGCCAAATGCGCCGTGGCATTGGGGGTGAAGATTGAGCCAATGTCTGCAGCAAGAGAAAAAGAGATTCCCCTGGGCTTTCTGGAAGCCAGAGACCTGGGAAGTAGGCACGGAACAAGAGAACATCTTTCCATACCAGATGTCTCCAGCCAAGTATCTGGTACTGGACTACACTGGAATGTGAGTGCCTGGTTGCAGGGTTCCAAATTCTGTTGGGGTCTGTGGTCAAGGAAGTGACTTCACTGCCTGAGATCACCTACCCATGTCCACCCTGGATATTATCACCTACACAGACAGTCCTCGGGGCTGCCATCTACTCATCCCATTTCTGCATGTGACACCACATCTGTACACAGGGACACCAACAGACCCCTCTCCACAGACCCCCAAGGAAGGGCTGATTGCATCCAGGGCCCTGCATGGCTTCAGACACGTCAAGGTCTTACCTTGACCCTGTATATGGCATTATACCTGTCAGGGGTGGTCTGCGTGTTGTCTGTTCAATATCGGTGATTCTAACATGGGCTACCTCCAAATATCCAAAGGCATATGTAGAATAATATGTATGTTATTGGAGGAGTGGTGTCACAGGTAGGAAATACCTCCAAACACCTTTTCCTCCTCTTCTCACTTTCTCTGAGCCTGCTGCTCCTCAGATTCCACCGTACAACCCATAATGGTGTGTGTGTTTGTGTGTGTGTGTGTGTGTGTGTGTGTGTGTGTGTGTGTACAGTCACTCTTCGGGGCACACATCTGTTGGTCAGTGTTCACATTCTGGAGTCCCAGATGATGGTAGCCTCTCTACAGAAGGGTGGGCCATAATTTCTCAAGACCTTAGGTTTTCTCATTTTCAAAGCAAACTCCAAAGAGGGAATTGGAGCCTTGGGGCTTGATGGTCAGAATCCACCCTTACCGGTAGAAACTGCATATCTGGTGCTGAGAACTATTACCTCCTTTCCAATGGGTGTCATGGGGATAGGGGTCCTGGGACCCCCACAGAAAAGAACTTCCTGGAAGGCCTCCTGTCTATTTTATTAATTCTCACTCTCACCCTGAAACCATCTCCATGTCTTTAGCCCCTGCCTCCAACACAACTTTTCTCCAGAGCCCTCCAATAAATTTCTAGGTGCATCCAGGGTCCAAACGTTGAGGACACTCACAAAGAGCTGGGTTCATGCCTGGTTCAGCCTTCTTACAAGTCTGTCATTCTGGGCAAGGCACTGTCTCTACAGGGTCATTCACCTTCTCCTCCCAGTGGTTCCCTGAAATCTCATATATTCTTTAAACAACTTTGTGTAACCCTGTCCCTTGGAGTGTAGTCTGGACTTAGTGATACCTTCCACTCCAGAGAACATGGTCCCATGACCCAAAAGCCCCGTCTGAGATTTCGTTCTAAAAACTCATTGCCCATCTCTGTGCTGCCTCTGACCCATGTTCTTTCTCAGATCCTGACCCTGGAATTCAAGGCCCTATGTTGAAACTTGACACACACATGGGTAGGTGATGTAGCAATGAGGGGCAACAACAGACAGAAGAACAGAAGAAGAAGTGAGCTCAGGTTGTCATTGAAGCAGGTTCTGCCTTTGTGTTGTCAACAGCCCCAAAATATTGAGGGGCTCTGGAAATAGCCCCTAGCTGAGCGCTTCTAGATTGCTGAACTTAAAGACTCCTCTGAGACTGTGAGACAGTGTTTACTGGTTAAGCCCCCGAGTGTGGGGTAATGTGGTCAAACAGCACTAGTAGCAGGATACTGGTAGTGTCCACCTGCCCCAGGCCATGGTCCTCCTCCCTTTCCTCTGCTCCCCCCTTCAGCATCCTCCTTTCTAGCACCCTGGCCTCCTTTCTTACACCCATTCTGGGAACATTGTGTTTTGTTTCCAATCCTCTGCACCATGGTACCCTCTTCCGGGCTAAATAGAATGATATTTGTGCAGGGCAGCCTTCTTCTTTTCCTGCCACAGGAATTCTCAATGTCATCTCAGCATAGCCTTGTCAGATCCCTCCTCTGGTGGAGTTCAGGACCCACTATAGTCCCTTACTCTTGTCTCATGGAGCAAATGCTCCTTTCATTCATCTTGACAGTCATGTTTGTCCATATGCCCCTCTAAATCCTGAGGTCCTAGAGGGAAAAACTGTTTGCCTGATAAGGACTGGCACCACCTGAGTGCTCAGGGCCCAGTGGCTGAATGAACAGGAGAGAGGATCTAGCATACCACTAACCAGCTCTGTTGTCCAAGCCCAATTGATTTAGGTCATGTTCAAGTCCGGTTTTCTTTTGTTTCCTACATCAGCTCTGTGTTCCATGTGGGGCTCAAACCCATGACCCTAAAATCAAGTAACTCGTGCCCTACTGACTGAGGAAGTCAACTGCTTCTTTGGTTATTTTCTCTAGGTTCTAGGCTGATAAATATCGACGTTTGCTTGCTGATCTCAACATGATCTTGCCATATTCCCTTATGCTGAATTACCAAATAACTGTCCAAATTATGCTGGCATGGTGCCATGGATTTCTTAACGTGAGAGTGCTGAGTGGACCTTCATATTGGAGACTAAGCTCCTTCATGTGGTCTCCCAGGAGCCCAGAGTCCCTCCACCATTGGCCTTGTCACTCCCTTGATTGTCAAGCACTTCTGACGCCATCAGTACAAGGGGAATGTCCCTGAATTAAAGTGTTCAAGTGGGGAATCTTGTAGGAATCAGACAGAATGAAACAGATTTGTGGCCCAGACGTACTTAGCACTTGAATGATGAGAGTCAAATAATTGGAAATGGCTCAGTTGTTCACTTTACTTTAAGTACACTTAAAGTACTTAAATGCACCTCAATATACCATTGAAAAGGATCAGAGTAAACTTTTAAGTAAACTCTAATACTACTTTATTTAATGAACAAAATCTCTGAAGCCATTTTACAAGTGTATACAAAACACAAGAATTACAAAGAGGGCACGGAATCCCATCCTTGGCGTTCCAGTCAGCATGAGCTGCAGCTTGGCAGCTGAGTCTGGTTATTCCACTGAGAGAAGTGCTGGCTCGAGCCCCTCAGGAACCAAAAAATTAGCACAGGCAGATCCATGCTGGACCTTCATGTTAGGTAAAGGGGCTGAGCGTTCTTCCATCTCAGGAGAGTGAATTAGATCCCTGAATACCACCTGCACTGTCCCCAACAGGGCAGGTGGTGCCACTGCTCTTGCTGAGGGGTGAGCTCCAGCACCAGGGATGGGGTGAGCCAGCTATGTGTCCGAAGATACATTGGACGCCACAGTGGTAGCTGGGGCAAGTTCCTGAGGTGGTCCAGGATCTTTCTCTGGGCCTAGTGCTGTAGCTCCTTGAAAAGAAAGCATCATCAGCATGATTGACTTCCCATGTCCCTTCTAAATAAAGGAAACTTTTCCCAGCACTGAATATCCTCTATGTCTAAGAACCAATCCCTTGGAGGTCTTGGGAACCTCCAAGGTCCTTGGAGGACATGGGGACAGGGATCTGAGACTACTCACTGCTCTCAGCCCAAGTGTATTCTATGCTTCGTCAGTGTGGTCCACCCAGCCCCCTCAACAGGCCCACATCAGTAAGTCCAGCCCTTCTCACACTCATAATCTGTCTCCGTGGGATCAAGCTGTTGCAGGTAGGAGAGCAGAAGATGGGCATAGTGGTCCAAATCCGAGCCTGGAATATTGAGCCCCAGGTATGCCAGCAGCATATTCAGACTGGAAAATTCGGGTTGCTGGACACAACCTTGGGCTATTGTTCTAGCAATGTGTTCAAGATGGAGGAGATGGCCCTGGGAAGAGACTGTTAGGCAGAGGGATCAGAGGACAGGCCACCCTCCCAAACCAATAACCCAGGGAACCCCTGGGGAACCTGGGTCCCCGGGCTTCAAGCTCCTGTCAGAGACAAGTCCTAGTCTTTGTCCACCTGTGATCTGGGTATCCTGCCTGAGACAGGTCTTGTCATAGATGAAAAGGTGCAAAAAGTCTCTGTGATTGTAAGTCCTGATCAATCTTGTGACCATTTCTGTCTTTCTTAGGGGATATGGACACACTCCTCAGTCTGTGTCCTTGTCCACTTACCACAGAATTAAACTGCATGTGCCCAGGGAGGGGTGGTTTCTGGCCTCTTAATTACCCTCGCTGCACATGCCACTGGGCTGTGAAGATCCAAACAAGAAGGGAACTAAGGGACTCTGTCTCTAGCTAGGCCTTTCCAGGACCCTCCCTGTACCTCAAATGTTACCTCCTCTGCCCTTGTCCTGCCTCTTTCACTATTTGCCACGAGTGGGTCACTATTTGCCACGAGTGGGCCACACTGACACTATTCTCCCACAGGGTGTGGAATGTCTGGTCCTTGAGCTCTCACTGGGTCTTCTGAGCACCCTCTAAGCACACAGTGTCCGGGTTCCAACAGATTGTTAAGTGAGATGTTTCCTACAGCCTCAGTTCTGAGTCCCTGGATTGGTATAGAGTCAGGTCTGGGAGAGGGTTGGGTGGGGAATGACTCCCTTAGGGGCTAAAGCTGTCCTCCATCCCCCTCTGCTCAGGAAAGATGCCCATATCTGCAGTACCCCTGGGCCCCTTCCTTTATCCAGAAGGAATTCTCAAACCTTCACCCTTAAGGAGGAATCACAGATGTTTTGGATGAGTGTCTTAGAGTCCTCCAACTCACAGTTCCCTGGCTTCCACAGGGGTGAGACAATGCCCTCATGCCAAACCTCACTCACATATTCTGCTGCTCCTAGACTCTGCCGACCTCATCATAGCTGGAGAAAAATACACCCATATCTATTTGTTAAACCTTTTTTTTTTTTTTAAGATTTTATTTACTAAGTTGACAGAGAGAAAGAGATCACAAGTAGTCTAGGCCGGGAAACAGGCGGAGAGAGAGAGGGAGAAGCAGGCTCCCCGAGGAGCAGAGAGCCCGATGTGGGGCTCGATGTGGGGCTTGACCCAGGACCCCGAGACTATGACCCGAGCTGAAGGCAGAGGGTTAACCCCCTGAGCCACCCAGGTCCTGCAACACACACATCTAGTGGAAGCCAGGGGTCATCACATGAAATGTCATGTGGATGTTAGCTCTTATCATGTCCAGTGTCACTGTTTGTCCTCTAACTAGTCTGGAGCACTGGGGTGCTGTCTGTCTGTGCAGGGTTCAAGTCAGCTCCTGGAGGATCACCTGTGATGAGTGGGACTTCCTGAATGCTTCCTGAATGAAAGGGCTCCAACCCAGCCTATTACAGATATCTGAATGGGCCTGGACCCCCTTCTCACCCCTGGGGACGCCTGCTCTGGTTTTGCCTAGGAACAGTCCTCAGATACAGTCTCGTATTTCCTTTTAAAAAAAATTGAAATTACTTTTCAGGATTCCAGAATTCATTGCATATGCACCACATCCTTCCTCCATGCAATGCATGCCCTCCATAATACCCACCACCAGGCTTACCCAACATCCCACCCCTGCCACTCCAAAACCCTCAGATTGCTTTTCAGAGTCCACAGTCTCATGGTTCATCTCCCCCTCCAATATCCCCCAACTCCCTTCTCCTCTCCATCTCCCCATGTCCTCCATGTTATTCCTTATGCTCCACAAATAAGTGAAACCATATGATAATTGACTCTCTCTGCTTGACTTATTTCACTTAGCATAATCTCTTCCAGTCCCGTTCATGTTGAT